>JABXWE010029346.1:0-26643 GCA_014611495.1 Limonius californicus | reverse complement strand
ACTACTTCCAAAACTTTCTTTATACAGTACATCAACTAATTAAAACAATAATAATCTCTTGCAAAACAAATCAAACTTTATACACACCAATTTGAAATATGAAAAGGTACAAATTAACAATAGTTTACATTTTAGGGCTCCTAAGCTTGCCCAAGATACCCCAAATCATCGTCTACACTGAACGTAGACGTCCTCAACACTATTCCCTAAGGAATATCCACCAACACATCACTTTAAATCCAAATAAGGCACTACGTAGGACATTCCGAAGATCTTACAAGACCTTTTGTTCTAATCAGGTTTACATTTGTTATTTATAATAATAATTTTTCTTCATATAACATAGTTTACTTAATAACCAAGCTAATTAAACACAATTTCAGGTATAAACTGGATTTCTACCTCCTAAATAGTATCCTTTTACATATAATATAAGTGTTACAAAGCAAAAATCACATAGTCAAAGCATATCATAGTATAAATACATAATTTTAGGGTAAATAACATGACAATATATATACAGGGTGGCTCAGAAACAATGGGCCAGCGTTTAGTCATAGATTCTTTAGGTTAAAATAAACCGATTAAACCTAATATACCTTCGGCAGAAAGTCCTTCCTTAAGAAGTTATAGGGCCTTAAAGTTCAATTTTTTATTTTTTCTATTTATTGTAATTTCTACAAATCTAAAGATATTTCTTTCAAATTTGTTACACATACTTACCATTATGTAGTAAAGTGGCAGCAGCATTTTCATAAACCAGACTTAAGTTTAAGAGGCACTTAACCCACCACTCAAATTTTATATTAGCTCTAGCTTTGTTATTAGTGAAAAATTTTGCAGTTTTCTTTTATTTTCTGAAAGAAAATTGAAAAGTAAAAAAATAATGTACTCTTAGTTCATACGCGTAAAGGCAACCGTTTGCCTTAAAATGCTTGTGCAAGTTTTGAGTTGCCGTTAGGACGTGCAATTATCAGGTAGCCATGATCACAAAAACAATGGGTAGTGCTTGTGAGCTACAGTAAAGAACAATGCTAAGTCAATTAAATACTTTGATGTCATAGAAATTTTATTTTAAATTTTTGTTTTGTGTTTACGAAAATGCCGCGACATAACGAATTCTCCAATGCTGAAATGAGAGATACGGTTTGCGGTTACGCTCAAAAATTAAAATTTCTATTACAGCAAAATATTTAATTGACTTAGCATTGTTTTTTTTTCTGCAGTAGCAAGCACTACTTATTGTTTTTGTGATCATGGCTACCTGATAATTGCACGTCCTAACGGCAACTCAAAACTTGCACAAGCATTTTAAGGCAAACGGTTGCCTTTACGCGTTTGAACTAAGAGTACATTATTTTTTTACTTTTCAATTCTCTTTCAGAAAATAAAAGAAAACTGCAAAATTTTCCACTAATAACAAAGTTAGAGCTAATATAAAATTTGAGTGGTAGGTTAAGTGCCTTTTAAAGTTAAGTCTGGTTAATGAAAATAATTCTGTCACTGTGTTGCATAATGGTAAGTACGTGTACCAAATTTAAAAGAAATATCTTTAGATTTGTGGAAATTACAATAAAAAGAAAAAATAAAAAATTCAACTTTAAGGCCCTATAACTTCTTAAGGAAGGACTTTCGACCTAAGGTATATTAGGTTTAATCGGTTTATTTTAACCTAAGTAATCTATGACTAAACGCTGGCCCATTCTTTCTGAGACACCGTGTATATATATATATATATATATATATATAATGCTATGGTGAAGAGCATCTTCACGTATGCGTCCGAAACATGAGAAATTACAAGAAGAAATAAGGACAAGTTGTTAGCGACCGAGATGGACTATTTAAGACGAAGCGGTAGAGTAAGTAGGCTGGAACATATAACAAATGAAGAGATTAGAATAAGAATAAAAATAGAAGAAATAGAGAGAAAAAGATTCTTTTGGATCGGACATATGAGATGTATGCAACGTCACAGGTGGCCACGGAGGATATGGGAATGGAATCCGCCCGAGAGAAGGAGCAGAGGTCGTCCACCTGGAACGTGGTCAATGATGTGAGAGAGGCAATGGAGAAGCGAGAATCAGCAGAGGGCCTATGGGAAGATAGGGACCTACGGCATTTAGGATGCGAGACACGGCCAGTTTAGGCTATACAAACTCGCTATATATATATATATATATTTTGTTGTGTATAGTCTTACTATAAAATAAATTATTGGATAACACAAACCAACATCAAGATGAAAAACCTGAAGTCCTACAACTGTTCACTACCGATTTCACTTAAAACATCATTCCAAAACAACACATTGCAAATCGTAAAATCCAAGAAAGCTCGGAATATACCTTTTCATATTTTAAAGTTTAAATTTATGAATTAGTATAACAATAACCTCCTACATAGCATGATTTAGTTTATAAATAAGCTAATTAATCTTAATTTTAGTCATAATCTGGATTATTAACAATAAAAACAGCATCTTTCAACATGATTGAAACATAACTTAGGCAAAATAGATTATTTAGGGTAAATAACACAGCAATATATATAAAAATATGAACTTCTTAAAAGTACTTCCGTATTACTTTTCAAAACAGGCGTTTTAGTGTAGTTAAAGAGAAAACGCGCAACTGACAAGGACATCACGTAAAATAATAGCTATTGGCTGCGAATACAATGTTTGCCAGTTAATTGTCAACCAGCTGAGGAATCTATACCTTAACGAAAAACCGAACTGCATTGAATATAAAGTTACTACATGCGTTTACATTAGCAGAATCTACGCACAGCTTACTTGAATTGTCTTTGTCTGAAGGCCTGTTATAACTTTCTCTCATTATGTTACATTACTTACAAATAACACTAGGAAACTGTATAAGTTTTGCAAAAATGTTGAAATAAATAGTAATAAACTATTCCAAAAACTAATGCTTAATTGCTGATCAGTAACATTTTTACTAAATTTCTTTGATAATTTGTAAAATGCAGTAATTGTTAATGTGATGTGGAGTACCATAGTTAAATGTAAAGAATTTGCTGATTATACCTAGCTCCTTCGTTGTAATATTTAATTCAATGTTTTACGCAATTCACAAGGATATAGGCGTAATTGCGAACCTTTTTCTGACTTCTCTATACGTTTGTACGCGAAAGCTTCTGTTGTTAATGTAATTTTAAAAGCATGTATACGTAAATATATTTAAAAATTTTTAATTTGTTTGTGCAGGAGCAAAAATATCGCACATTCATCCAAACGACATGAAAATTTAGAAAATAAAAGTATAAATATAAATAGCGATCAGCGGAGCAATTTAAAGCTGTGCAAATTGCGAATTACACTCAGTGGCGCCGGAACCTACTTTGAAATGAAAATGCGAAATCTTGATGCTGATGTTAAAATATTGACTTTAAACTCAACTTCTTAATTTTAAGCTTACGGTCTGGATTCTAAGGTTGAAATTTGGCTTGTTAAATATAATATCCAAAATTCGTATTGAAAGCATTAACTCTAGATTTCGGTGATACCAGTTAACATCCTCAAATCAGATATTTCTGTACTCCAAACTTCTAAATCCGAATTTAACTTTAGAAATCTCGATTTTAATTTTGAAATGTAGATTTAAAAAATGGAGGGTACATACAAAAGTTCTCTTAGTTTACTAATTGTCTGTATTAGCGATTCATTACTATAAATACATTCTTTCATGGCGACCCCGATGTTAACTTTATCCAGATGCTCCTGACATGAAGAATGCATAGATGGTTTAATTTAGCCTGATGCATTGAAATATGTTCTTCGTCTTTTCAAAACTGAAAACTTGCGTTTTACCGTAGCTGAAGTGGCTGAGATTAGTAATAACTGCTGCATTAGTTGCTGCCTGTATGAAAAGAGTATTAACATTTCAGAAGATATGCTATTTACTTTGTCAGCTACTGTTTGTGTTGATACATGTTGTATGACTTGCGACAGAATTTGTAATTTGCTTACAGAAAATGTTACTTCATATCCAAGTTGTTCCATTTAATTTTTCCACTCACCTGGTGTTAAAGATAGTTTCTAATTAAAAATATTTTTTAAATCTAGTTTGGCTAATATAATATTAAAGCAGTTTCGTATTCAGCTTGGATGAGGAACATCGCTATTAGTCGTTGTACCAGCACTTATGTGCACTTTGAATAACTTTATACATACAACAGCTGCTGGCAAAAACAACACCATTTTTATTGTTTATTCATGGAGTTTGATTAAAGTTGCTAACGTGGTAGAGGCATAAAAGACTTACGCAAGAATACTTTAATTGTTGGTTAAGCTTGCTAGAAATTTTTGAATACTTGATTCTAATGCTCCGTTAATTAAATCCTGTAGACATAAACATTTAGTTATTTAACGACGCATTACAATTATGGTATGAACAATCTTTTTTGAAAATAAAACAAATTCCAAAATTGCCTCCAGTCAGTTCTTTGAATTTTAAAAAATTCAATAGTTTCTAAAACGACATTATTACCAAACTTTGTAACTTGCGAAAGGGTGCACAGAACATTAAAAATCAGTTTTATTCAAATCTGAAGCATGTCTTAGAAGCCTGCTATACAATTAAAAAATTATGGTTATTGACCTGTAATAGGTTGGTTCTGCATCCTTACCGATTTATTTCCGTTCCGGAGCTTTTAGAACAGGATTATCTAAAAAGAGTTCAGTTTTGTCGTTGGTTTTTGGATAATCTCAATGATGAGCAGTTAAATTTAACTTTTTTTTGCTGATGAAGCCTGGTTTTACCTTAATGGGTATGTTAATTCACAGAATATGCGGACTTGGAGTAGCGAGAATCCACACGTTACAATTAAAGCTCCCCTTCATCCACAGAAAATAGGAGTCTGGGTTGGAATGAGTCGTCGTAGGTTAGTTGGGCCAACATTTTTCGAAGGCACGCTAACTGCAGCAAGGTACAGGAACGAATGATTGTAACCTTTCTTAAATGAACTTCCCGATGATGAGCTACGGGACGGTTTTCTGCAACAGGATGGCGCAACCGCTCATGCAGCTGCAGATACAATTATTTTTTATGCGAATATTTTGATGACCGTAGTAGGAATACTACAACACCCTGGCCCCCTCGCTCTTGTGATATTACTGTTTTGTACTTTTTCTATGGCCGTATTTATAAAACACCATTTTTAAAGCTCCAGTTAATGATTTAAACGAACTGCTTAGAATTGAAGAAAACTGTCAAGAAATTAACAACTCACCTCAATTATTACAAAATGTTATGAGAAGACGAGTTCAGAAATGTTTGGAGGAAGAAGGCAGACATTTTCAACATTTGTTGTGATCATTACATTAGTTCAGGTTTATTCATTTCTTTTATTGTTGCTCAATAAAAGATTTCTGGTGTACAAATGACGTTTCATTATTATTTAATTCCAGCTAACGCAACTTAACCTGAAATTGATATTATAAACATTCCTTTAGTCTAGAAAAGACGTGACTTTTCATTCCACAGCCCGCTGGGGATCCGTTTTTTTTGGATCTCTTGATAGTGACATTATATTCAATGCAGTTCGATTTGCGTTAAAGTAGATTCCTCAAATGGCTTACAGGGAATTAATTACTCAGGAGCAACTCAATCATACTCTGAGAGCAGCATGCAGAAGTACAACCAAATGTCCAAACTCGGAAAAATGTCACTTCCAGATTTTTTAATGAAATCCTTTAATATATCTGCTATTATATGTTTGGAGTGTGATTCGAAGTTTTCGCCTAATTGTCGACAGCGAGGATAGTTTCCTCAGCTTTTGGAAACAAATTCTATTAATCATCTGTGTTCAAATTTAGATAAATATCTCGCAACTGAACACAAATCTGTCGAAAACATGTGTCAGTGATTCAGGGGTCTTGTATTAGGGGATTAGAAATTTGTTATCAACGGGCTCTAGGAGACACGGAAAACCCCCAGTAAAAGAATAAGTAGTTCTTCTCTTGCCATACGTCTCTACACAAGTTACACTTCTTCCACTTAAACTTCTAAGTTTAAATATTCCACTTATACTCTTCAATATTTATAAAAGGGATTTGAATTTTCTCAGAATTATTTCGTCTTAAACTCTCCCCTGCTTTACTTCTAGTTTATGTGCAGTTTTAAATTTTAAAATAAAAATATAGTAAATATAGTATTAAACATTTCAATTGACATTTATTTGAAAAGCAATACAGGGTATTCCAAAACGTACCGGCAATATTTCAAAGATGAATTCTAGAACTTATTTAGAGGCGAAAAGTCTATATAAAGATTTGTACTAAACGTAACCGTTAACGAGTTATTGTTTATTTCATAATTTATGTGGCCATATGAAATAAATCTTTTTTTAATACTTTTTTATTATTTTATTTACAAGAAATGTTCAAAATTATCTCCATTGTGCTCGCTACATAAAGCCGTACGTCGTAGAAGAGATCACTGCGTTCTTATATGGTTGCTAGGTTATTCCTAATAATATCGGCAGCCTGCTGTATTCTTCGGCGTAATTCTTCTACCGTGTGCGCTTTAGTTGCATAAACAATCTGTTTCATGTGACCCCAAAGATAAAAATCTAATGGAGCCAGGTCCGGCGAACGCGGTGGTCATACTACGGTCCTCCTACTCCAATCCATCTCCCTGGAAAATGTGCGCTAAGTCAAGCTTTAGAACGAAGAGATTGACGTGCTGGTGCCCCATCGTGTTAATACCACATTGCACGTCTCATATTTAATGGCATATCTTCCAGTAATAAGGGCAAAGAGTTTTGAAAATATTCGTAATTGGTACACTAAAACGGTGTGGCAGTTCAAATGGTCTAATCAGACGATCATTAAGAATACCAGTTATCATATTAACACTAAATCTATGTTGACAATGCGAGCGTCTTCTTAAATGAGGATTTTCTGCAGCCCATTCGTGAAAATAGTGTGGTGGTAGCTTCTGAGTAAAACGTCGTTTCTGGCTTGGGTTCGAAACCTAAGCATTACTATGCAGATTTTTACAAATCTTGTCTGCAACCCGCCACACGCAATTTCCCAATCCGGTTTGTAACCGTGGGATCTTAATGCTGAAAACCTTCTCTGGAATTTCTGGCGTTAGGATTCGACGTTAAACTGTAGATCCTCCGTGTTTCTAGCTTAGCGCTGAGGAGGAACATGTGGCAGAGAAGAGGCCGATAACCAACAATGGGACAAAGAGGCTGCCAATGATGAAATGATGATTCATGAAAATTATGATAATTGTTGATAATATCTCGTGTGAAAGAAGCTTCATCGGTCCATAAAATATGCGGTAGGTTTTGATTATTTTGTACCCAATTACAAAATCATTACCTAGAGCTTGAACTCTTTAATGATGGTATTGATGTAAGCGAGCACTTCTTATTATTCTCCAAACCTGGTTTCTACATATTCCAGCACGTAAGGCAATTTTTCGGACACTTAAACACGGATCTTCTTGTAATAAATCAAGAACTTGTTCATCATTGTTTATGAGTCTACGGATAACTTCTTGGCCGACTGCATGTCTTGCATTGAAAGTGCCATGCTCCCTCAGCTGACGATGTGAATTAAAGGAAACTGCACGCGTAGGCAGTCTTTACGATATTGTGAATTACGATGGGAATAAGGATACAAAGACGCCAATAACTTCAGTATCACAGTAACAAATTGACAAGTTACAAACAATAATAATGATAATGTGTTAAAAACGATGTTCAAATGTTACCAAACAAAAGACGCGATCATGGAAACTAAATCAGTATTTCAGCAATCAGTTGAACTACTCGTTAACGGTTACGTTCAGGACATATGTTTATATGGACCTTTCGATTCTAAATAAGTTCTGGAATTCATCCTTGAAATATTGCCGGTACGTTTTGGGACACATCGTATATATTATTACGACAATACAATTTTAATCAGCATGCTAAAATTAATTAGTGATGCATTGTTCCATAATTTGTTTATTGACTTATATTATATATAGGCCGCTGTGGGCTAGAGGTTAGCGCGTTAGACTTCTACGCTGAAGCTCCTGGGTTCAATTCCCGGTACCCGAACATCGGATTTTTAACGGCCGTTCTCCCTCACAAGGCAATGGCAAACCAGCGAGGTATTCTGCCTAGTAAATCTTTTCTGGAGTAGAAGTGTTTACACTTACAGTGGTTCGGAGCCCACGTTAAACTGTAGAGAGATCGCTACTTCTCGTAAGAGATAAAGAACTCTAAGAAGTAGAAGAAGAAGAAGAAGAAGAAGACTTATATTCACAACCAGATGCAAATGACTGTTTTGCAGTATTATATGAACAGTATTAGAAAGAAGATAATATATGTGCCATATATAGTTCTAAAGATATAGGAGGAAGAGGAACAGTAAACGAATATGATGAGCATATAATTCGCAAGTAGATCAAATTAAATTTTTAAGTAGAACAAAATTTAATTAACGCTGCCTTAAATTTTCCCATTGTTGCTATTAAATAGAATTTGCACTATAAGATAGTATTATTGTCTAGCTTTTCTTACAGGTTGCTTGCCTTGCCATGTTTGATTTGAAAATGTGCTTAGAACGCAGCATATTTTTAATTTATGGAATAGCTTTTGCATATCGTATAGTTTTATTATTATTTTTAATATAAGCGTTACAAAGACAATAAGAATTATATGTAGTTTGTATGAATGTGAGAATATGCATATACATTTCGGTATACCAGCCTTAAATCTCAAAATCTTGCAGTTTGATTATATAAATAATATTGAGAAATCTAAGCCTAACATTTACATCAGCCTAGGAAACCGAGGAGTCGTCGTGGAACTAAACAGGAAAAATTATTATATGCAACTTTAAGAAATGTAAGTGGAATTCACCTGCACCTGAGGTGTTTGTATTTTAGAGTTTTGTTTATAATGTTCGTATCAAATTAAAGATGCAATAACTACTCAGGAAAATGTACGACGATTTTAGAGTTAGAGAGCCCAAAAAATTATAAATCTCTAGCTTTAAGGGGGTATAAAATAAACATATCTCTTCTGCTACCAAGACCCCTGCCGCCTTATTCCGACGCCGCTGGCTAGGGCAATAAAAGCTGAAACTCCGAAACAGAACGCGAATAAAACAGGAAACCTACGGTCGGTGTTGAATTTCAATTAAATGTAATTAAAGCTTTAACCCGTTCATTTTAATTTATAATTAATGGCTAAATCCATAAAAGATAATTCTACAACACACGAAATTAGCTTCGTTATTGACTTTCGCAAGCCGTTTCGTAGCATAGGCATTTTTAATAGGGCGTGTACCTGTGTCCTGTTCATTGTATTTAGGAGTAGTGTGTCAGATAGGATATGAAAATGAAATACACCCACCCCTTAACGAGGGCGCGAGCCGCACGCCGAGCCCCACGCGGAGCGAGTAGTTTTAGTGTGGGCTTGGGGCGCGCTCATCTTCGACAAACTGACAAGAGCACGCGGCTGTGCCGTACACTCGTTTCGTCAAAATTCAAAAGACTGATTACGAAAGACGGAATTTTTATACTGTAAGTACCATTTTATTAAGTCCGTAATAAGAAAACAACCTAAAAGTTTCGCCTTACAACCTGAATTAAACATCCAAAAAAATTTTTTTTTAAATTTCCCCCAAATTGTTTTTAAATTTTAGTTTCAAAAGTATTCAGAACGAAACCCTTATATTTTGAATTTGAAACGTGCGGGTTTGTTTTTGAAACAACAATTAAAATAATCAAACTACCAACAAAAGGTTTTATCAGGCCTTTATTTGAATGAAAAAGTAATCTTTGTTAGGAATAATTTTGATTGAGCAGCAATCGTAAGTAACATTTTGAACTTTCGAAGTAATTATCGTCGAATTGACCTTTCCAGTTCTTTGAAACATCGCCGATCGCGTGGTATTATCAAAATTGCGCTCTCATAAATCGGGTACACTGCGTTTAAAAACATTATGTGCGTTTCTACAGAAAAACTAAATCAAGGCGTTTTATCAGTTCTGATGCCTCTATATCATTTTCAGAGAGCCAACAACTTGTACGAGGGAAATGCAACCAAAACACGAGACAACGAAGTGATCTTTGGAGTAAACGAACAAACATTACTGATAATGTAGTTTCTTTTAAAACAATTTTATAATAGTCGTCCTAGCCACCTACGATAGAAAAATTCAAATTGACTCTATAAAAAATTATGTGACTCATATTAATTGCGTAATTTCGATCTGTGATTTATTGATCTTTTATTAATTAGTAATAAGACAATTTTAGGGAAAAATTATACATAAATAATGTGGTACAAACTAATTCTTGTGTTTTTGTGTGTGCAACTTTACTCGCCAGTGCATTCTAGGAAGATCTCGATGAATACTATAGCAACAGATAGGACTAACTTGAATTCGAAATTTACAATAGAACAACTTTTGACGTCTACCTTCCCTAAGAAGATTTCAGAGGATTTGGATTTGGATCCCTGTAAAGCTGGTAAGTGTTAAGGAAGACTTAAGTTTTTAATTCTTTACTAGGAAATGCGGCTGTTATTGTTAATATTTGTTAAAAGCTGTTTTAAGGTGAATTAACAAAGCAGGAAGAGTTAAGAATTTAAGATAATATTTAGAGAGCAGCTTTCAGAAAACTGAAAACTTTTTTTGTCTTAAATGATATTTTTTAAAAGAGATTTGCATTTCGTTTTTGTTTAAACTATAAATACAAATTAGTTACGTCGAATATTTTTTCCCCACATTTACAATATAAAGCAAGTTAAAGCAATTTTTCAGCTGAATCATTAAAGACTGTTTCTTTAGAAATATTTAATAAATATGTTTCATATATAAAATTATTTTCCATTGTTTCATAATACTCGCTTGTATAATGTGTATATAAAATAATTTTTGTGAATGAAAATACAGAAATTTTAACAGATTTTATAATTTTAAAGCCGAATAAAACTTTCTTGATGAAAAATTTGAAAATGGGGCCATACACTTGCCTCCAATTATATTTATACAGCCTGCTTATGTAAAACCGTATGGTATTCGTATGAGCGTTCTAAGGTTAACAGAACCACAAGAATATCATATTATATACTGAAAATTTAAATAGTTTATTTACATTGTCCATATATTTAGACTCGCACCCGTAGTAGACGTAGCCAAATGCGATTGAAATAAAAGCGAAACAGTTCTATACCAAACAATAATAGACATGGACAAAGTTAGACCGTAACTAATATTCAATAAACAGAAGCTGAATTACAAATTAAAAAAAAGTGATTTTTAATAAAGTCATTATCATGTTAATTATCTTTCTGAAGTAAATCAATGCTTCAAAAAAACATCTCGAACTTCCGCTTCCATAATTATACTGTGTAACCTTTATTAAATAAAACAAAATTTAGCGGTTTGCGTTTAATTAAAAATTTTTGAAGATTCTGGAAGTTCATAAGTAAAAAATAATTTTGTACGCTTTTCTTGCTTCGATTCCACAGAGTCCTTTTCGAAATATAGTTTTTTGGATATTTAAATCTTTGAAAGCGAAACATTTATTAATTATGTTCTTCATAACATTTTGTGAATGCTATATTCATTGCTGCGTTAACACTCTTGGAAAGCTGGGAGACATTAATGAAATTTGGAAAATTCATGGAAGACTGCGAGACAGGAGTCGTCAATATATAATAAACTGTTTTTTGGATTCTTCACACCTTAATCGCATTAAAGAAATCTATGGAATCGTTTTTGAAACAAATTGTTTTTTGGAAGCATGATATGTCTAAAAGCCCGGCATTGTTTTAATTAAACTATACTCAAAAAATGTTTGCAATGACTGCAGTGATTTAATGGTACGAAAAAAATTCTAAATCCTGAGAACTGAAATAGTAAAGATATAACAGTTTCATTATAAGTTTCCCAATAAGCAGCCTTCAAGTCACAGTTTTCCAAACATTGTATCAGACTTAATTTTGAAGCTAGGAAAGTCCGCTAATAATATTAGATATGTATTGGGATAACATTTCACTTTCCAATTTAAAGATTGCTTTTTTTCGTATGGATACGTTAATTAAGGTAAGGAATTCAATTTTTCACGAAATTCGTGCTCCTTGTATACGAGGGCAGCCTTTTAAGTTTTTACAACTAGGAAAGAAAAATTTTTTTGGAGCAAACTGTTTTGGTACTTTTCAAAATATTCGCCTTGAAGATATATACATTTTTGCATGCGTTCAAACCAATTCTCGAAACATTTTTTCCACTCTGAAATTGCTATCTCAAAAACATGGTTTCTGAAGGCTTCAACAGCTTCTTGAGGTAATGAAAATCGCTGTCCACGCATTTTGTGTTTGACATTCGGGAACACAAAGAAGTCGTTAGGCGATAAATCATGTGAAAACGGGCAATGAGACATTAATTCGATTTTTTTTCTCCTTCAAATAATCAATTGTTTGACGTGGTTTGTGAGAGCGGGCATTGTCATGATGAAGAATGATACGACATTTGCGGTGGTTTTCCTGATTTTGTCGATGACTTCTGGCAAACAAATTGTTGTATACCATTCAGCGTTAACTGTTTTTTGATCCTCTAAAGGAATGGTTGCGACATGTCCAGTACGAGCGATAATTTTTTTGGAAGTGCTTCGTGAACGAACAACTTTTGTAGGATTCGGTTCATCTTGGAACACCCAAACCGTGGATTGTTGCTTAGTTTCCGGTTCAGACGAATATATCCAAGTACGATGTTGTTTACGGATTTTGCAGTTCCTCGGTCGAATGTTTTGAGCATTTCCTTACACCACGGGCCTTTTTTGAGCTTTGGTCAAATTATGCGGAATCCATCGGGAACAGATCTTTTTCAAAGCTAAATGTTCATGCAAACTCGAATGCACTGCAGTCTTCGATATGCTTAAGGATGCCTCTATTTCACTGTAAGTCACATGCCGATCTTCTTCAATGATGTTACGTACAGCATCGATGTTTTTTGGAATAACAACCGATTTTGGTCGACCTTCACGAAATTCATCACTAACGAACACACGACCACGACAAAATTCTGCAAACCAATTGTAAACAGTCTTTTCTGATAGTGCTTCATTATCAAAAGTTCAACGAAGCTATTCTATGCATTGTTGTTGAGTCAGGCCTTTAGTAAAATCGTATAAAATCATCCAACGAAAACCTTCACGTGACGTTTCCATTCTTTCAGAAAATTGCTTTTTTTAAACGCTCACTGTAAACAATACGTTTCCATTCTTTCAGAAAATTGCTTTTTTTAAACGCTCACTGTAAACAATCGGTCAATTTCTAAGCTGCCACTGTTTTCACAATAACAAATGTTAAATTTTACGAAAATAGTAATGACACATCTCAATAGCGCCACCTAGTGGTCGTTTATAAAAACTTAAAAAGGCTGCTCTCGTATCTATAGTAGAGAAAACAGAAATGTAAAATGAATTATAAAATAAATCGGTGACAATCACTTGTTTGTTTGGGTAACAAAATGATAATTTGCTGTTTTTGCAAAGATACATTTTGTTGTAACCACAAAGAATTGTATGTTATTGCAAAACAAATAAATGATCAGCGAGAAATTTCATAATTGAAAATAATAGAAATGGTTATCCTACTTATAATTTCACGTGCCCTTAAAATTTCCGAGTATCAAGAAAAAACAAGTAAAACATCACCAGGAATGGCAGAAGTAATATAAAGGAACTAGGATTTATAATAAATTATTGTCTATTAAGTTTACAGAAGTTCTTGATTTTAATAAGATCGCTGTAGTGTGTGTTTGGTTCGGTGCAGTTCTGCTATAGTAAAAGTTTTTTTTAACAGAAAAATCGATATTTTAATTTTCAAAAGATTATAGGGTGAATATGAAATTACCAACAAAAATATATACGAAACAACATTCTTGACAACAATATGCCCAAAAAAATTATAAACAAAATAGTATTTCTTTTCTAGCCACTTTAGTAACTGACATAATTTATGAAATATTTTTTTAATATTAATTATTACTATAAAACTAAAATATTTTTGCTCTAAACCAGCGCCATCTGACTGGGGACCGGTATTTTCTGTAATATTTGTGCGCTGCCCACCTTAATACATATAAAAAAATATTATTTATAAGATACAATAATAACCTCTGGCAAAAAAATCGTAGTTACAATAAAAAGAAACTAAATAAATATAGTTTAATCTTTAAGGCTTAAAACAAAAAAGTAAAAATATTATATTTTTAATCTTTATTCATTTTTTATGATGTCCACGAATTTTTTGATCGGAAAGGCGTCCATGTAAGTAATTTACCAGACTTACCTGTAAAGGTGAATTATTATTGGCGTGTTATGTGAAACATTTGTCAATCAGAGGATGAATATTAAATATATGAGTGTAATTCAATTTTACAGTTTATTAAATTCGAACCTGTTCAAAAAAAAAAAACTATTTACTTATTAAAGAAAACGAACAAAATTAAGAATGCGAAAGAAGAGATATTTTTGCATGTTTAATGTGTAGGATGATGTTGTTTGTCATCACATAATAACTTTATCAGGAGGAAAAGAAGTTAATTTTATCCTCAAATCTGGCTCGACATCCAATCTACTTCTATAGTTATTTTTTAAGAAAACTAAAGTAGAGAATCCAGTTTCGCACTCATAAGTTGTAACAGAAGGCATTAAAAATCGAACTGCTTTCTCACATAAATTTGGATGTTCTTCTTGACAACTTAACCAACAGTTAATTAGGGAGATGTTCTCAAGTTTTTTTTTCAGAGCAGTATCACATGAAAGTTCAATTCAATTATCTACTTCTTGCTCGTTTAACTGAAATATTTTTTTCATTTTCTATGTTGACTGTGAATGGATCTCTAATCCACAATTTGCTGGCATGATTTGGCGGGAAATATTCATTTAAATTTTTTATTAGTCGTAAGAAATGTTCTTGAATTGATGGAGGAACTGTGTTTAGCTCTATATTGATTTCGGAATGATTTTCTAAACATTTGGATAATGTTCGAAATGAAATGAAATGCCCAATCTAATTTGAGAACCGGTACCGGGCCACGGACCATAGTTTGGGAAACGCTGGTCTAAGCTATTCCTTATATCACAGCAAAATTCTAAACTGTTTGAACAATTGTCGCAGAAATAATTATTACAATTTTCGTAACTAAAATACATGCCCAAAGCGAGCGAATCTTCCACACCAGAACAAGAAAAATAGTTTATATAAACATGGGCCCGAAAATGGTTTGTTAGGGAGTTACAGCCTTTTAAACTGAGACTTGTCCCATCACTTTTCTGTATATAATTATGGTAATAGTCGGATCAATGTTTTGAAATTTTATGTGGATACGTTGCTCGTTAAGGTTGCAGGCTAGAGCCTAGTTTCGTTTTAATAAGTACACCAGAGGCGTCTCAAGTGGGCGATCAGGCACTGTTTTCTACAATATCTTTTATATTATATCGTTTTTCTTATATTTGCCAAAATAATCTTATTTATCATGGAAAAATACCCCGAAAAGGTGATCCTGTTAAAAGTGGATAATTTCAATAGTTTTCGAGATAATTCGATTTTTATGAAAAATTGAATTGCCATGAAAATTTGGAACTTCGTAATATAGGTATTCAATTTGAAGTATAGATTCAATACAACCAGACATTACAAAAGCTCATGTAAATATTTGTTCGCAAACACTTAGTGTACAAGGTACAACCCACTAAATGGGTTGTACCATGTAAGCTAAGTGTTTACGGACCAGTTTGTACATGCGCTCTTTTTATTGTCCTGTTGTCCTTAAAATGAGCATAGTACGAAGTTTCCAAATTTTCATGTCATCTCGATTTTTCATAAAAATTTAGATACCTATCTCAAAAACGGTTGGCTTTATCGACTTCTAACAACAGCATCTTTTTTGGGTACTATGCATGCCAAATACGATTATTTTGTCGAACATTAGAAAAACAAAATAATATAGTTAATATTTTATGTGTCAGTACCTGATTCTCCTACTTGAAACGCCCCTGATACCATTACTGAAAGAAAGTACGTTCTAATCTTAATCAAGCTTAATGAGTAATGTATGCACATAAAATTTTCATACATTAGTCCAATTATTAGCACAATTATATGAAGGAAAGTCATCGGACAAGGCTCACTTTAGAAGGCTGTAACTCCGCAATGAAACATTTTCGAATCCATGTTTACATAAACTTATTTTCTTGTTTTGGTGAAGATAGTTAGCTCTCAAAATTTGGGCAAGCGTTTTAGTTACACGCTGTATATTGCTACTATAATGTTTTTCTGATAACTGAAGAGTATTAAAAAATCTCAAGTTCTTAAAAAATATAACTGCGCGTAATTTTGTACAAGCCATTGAAATACTTTATTTTATGGAATATTTTCTAAGAATTAATTAAAATAATAAATTAGTAATAAATTTTTGATGGCCCACAAACATTTAATTTTATCGAATATTTTCTTAGAATTAATTAATATTTTTAAAATATTTATTATTTCTGCAGAAGTTTTCTGATACGATCAGAAAATACTCAGATTAATTGAATATTTATTTAGAATTAATTAGCATATCTAAAATAATTTATTATCGCATTAATGTTTCATCACCACTTACAGAAAATCGTGATTGAGGAAATACATTTTGGAAAAAGATATCACTTATTAATTTGTCCTCGGTATTTTTGCATTTAATTTGTGTGCATGTAAACAAATTTGGGTGGGTGTGTAATATTAATTTTAAGAGAACTTGAAGTACCTTACAAAATTATTAAGATTATTCATGCAACTCCGGCATACGACAAAGGGGACTCCCTGAGCCTCGCACTTTTTAGTTCAGTAATGGACAAATTAATAGATAGCGTTAAAGATCTACTTGAATTTACCGAATGGGCCACAAGAATATAAATATGGTGTGTTACGCGGATGATGCAATACTCATGGCAAATACAGAGGACGATCTACATAGGCTCTTACATAGAATGGTTACCACATCCAAAAGTTATAATATGATTGTATCAAACACGAAAACAAAGTCTATGACAATCGCTAAAGATCCCATACGCTGCTAACTAGAGATAAAGGGGTATATGATAGAGCAGGTCATGAAGTTTAAATACCTAGGGGGGCCAACACCAGTCTATGGATTCAAAACTAGAGCTGATACAAAAAGAACAAACCAACTCTTGCGGACTGCAGAGATGAACACACTTACGACCATTGTATAGGAAAGACCAGAATGGACAGAATAAGGAATCAACCGATTAGGGAACAATGTAAAGTTCCCGATATAGGAAAATTCGTGAAGAGGAGGCGTAAAGAATAGAATGATCATGTAGAAAGAGCTGACGACAACAGATTAATAAGGATAGCAAAGAACTAGAAACCTCTAGGAAAGAGACTACCAGGAAGACCACCAAAAAGATGGGTTGAAAGCTGGCTAACGTCTTCAGCAGACTCGCTATAAAAATTTTCTGAAGGGTGAAGAAAAACAGGTTGGAAACCTACAATGTAAGAAGAAGACGAAGAAGAAGAAGAAGAAGAAGAAGAAGAAGAAGAAGCAGAAGAGTGAACAAATTTATTTCAACGTGGATTTTCTCAGGAAATGTTTTTTAGTGAGTGTCCCTTCTTCCAGGAGTGTGTTTTCGGGCGATTAATCTTATCCTTATACTATCCTGGCATATTATATGTAACTTAAAAATCATTATTAATCACTACTCTGTAACTACATCGTCCATTTTATGATAAAACGTATTTATACTTATTTTACTACTTAAAAATGAGTGCAGGTCTGTCTACAACAAAATCTTGAACTTGTGCTGGGAAAATTTAGGTTGAAATCTCGACAGGGATTATCTTCCTTTAGAATTAATTTTGATTTACGCCTCTGCGCGTCTTATATCACCGAACACATATAAAATTAGTAGAATAGCAGCTGATAATATACAGGGCGTTTCGTTTAAATTGCATCTGATACAAAAGTTTAAGTAATTTGCAAGAAAATGTGGTTAGGGAAAATTTCTTGTCCTTTCATCGTAAACAAGAAAACGTGTTACCAGTAAACATATCTAATTTCCGTTTTCCGTTCCGCATGGCTTCATAATCTTATTGAAAACGTGGCATTTTTCGAATTTAAATATTCGGTATTGCATTGACTGGATGTTACACACACACACACACACATATACAATGTACAGACTGATAATTTCGAGAATCTGTTTTTTGTTTGTTTCGAATGTATTTAAACAAATTCATAAGCTCCAGACAAAGTAATATACGAGGGGTATTTTTTAAATAAGATCCGTTTGTAAATGATAGTGAGGATGACGCGCGATCGCCGCAGTGCGCTTGCGTGTCTGTGTCCTGAGCTGTAGAAGTTTATAATATTTAAGAAAATTGAGTAGCCCGTCGACTGCGAGATTCGATCTGTAATTCGATTCATGAGTGCAAGAAACTTGGCAGCAGCGGAAATTCACCGTCAGGTTTGTGAAGTTTACGGTGATAATGCTATGAGTGACAGTAAAGTTTGAAAGTGGGTGAGAATGTTCAAGGACCGGCGGGTTAATGTGCATAATGAGTCACGCCCTGACCGACCTTCTCTGATTTCTGAAGATTTGGTTCGTGATGTGGACAACAAAATTCGGGAGGACCGACGATTCGTGACTTCAAAGTTATCAATTGAATTTCCACAGGTTTTTCCAAGGTGAGTATTGTACACCATCGTTTCGGAGAAAGTGAATGATCGAAAATTGTGTTCTCGGTGGGTTCCAAGACTGCTTTCTGACGATCACAAAACAAACAGATTGGGCTGTGCTTTATAGTTTATGACTCGATACAATCAGGAAGATGAATTGTTGGACCACCCCGTTACAGGAGATGAGACTTGGGTGTCTCACATGACTTCTGCATCCAAACAACAGTCAATGGAATGGAGACAAACATTGTTGCCAACCAGAGTGGAAGCCAAACAGACAATTTCAGCACGAAAGATCATGGCAAATGTCTTCTGGGACAGGAAAGGGATTTTGTTAGTGGATTTTATGCCGAGAGGCACAACAATCAAATCTGATGCGTATTGTGTGACCTTGAGAAAACTCCAGCGTGCCATACAAAACAAGCGGCGTGACTTACTGTCTTGCAGTGTGATATTGCTCCATGACAATGCAACGCCACATGTTTTTGCACATACACAAGGTCTAATCAGGTCTTTTGGATGGGAACAACTGATGGATCATCCACTTTACAGTCCAGACCTTGCACCCAGTGATTTTCACTTGTTTCGGTAATTAAAGGAGTGGTCAACGGTTCAACGACGACGAAGAAGTGAAAACGGTAGTCATGAATTGGGCTTCTTCACAGGCAGATTTCATTGACGTCGGCATTCAAAACCTTCTTGACGGTATTACAAATGTTTGAACAAAAATAGAAATTATTTAGAAAAGTAGATAAAAGTATCTAGAATACGGAAAAAAATGTATTTTAATGATATTTACGTATTTTTCTTCTTATTAAAAAACGGACCTTATTTAAAAAATACCCCTCGTAATTGCAAATTTACAATTTTATTTGTTCTTAGTTCTATTTAACGTAACAGAACTGATTTTAATTCAATGACCGCATAAACCTCTCGTCGGCTGCAGTAGTTTAGGTTCTACATCAAGAGCAAAACTGTTTGAGTGGGCCAACTTTGCCAATTTATTCATGTTCACTCCTTGAAAATACAGTGCCAACTCGAAAAGTTAACAAAAGTTGTTGTTTATCCCTTGAAGTTTTTACTTAAAATAATACACTGGGCGAGGTAATCCCCAGAAGTTATTTTAACGCTACGAATTAATTTTATAGGCGATAATCTATTCAATTCTGAATTAAAGTTACTCTGAATATTGTAATAATTTAATTTAATCTTTGCGAGGTGCAACATGATGTTTGTCTGTAAGTCTTCAAAGTTGAACTTAAAAGGGGTGGTAAAATATAGTTTTAGAGACACTGCAAATTATGCTGCGACTTCCGCAGTGTTAATTATCGCCAACTAGGAAAAGCACCAATCCTTGTGACAGGTATTCTGTAGTTACATTAGCAGCTCGTTAGTACGGGGGTGTTTAACGAAATGTTTGCTATAATTGGCTTTTTGAGTAACCATGCGTGTATGCTGGAGGGATGTTTGTTAGTAAACAAACGGTATTTTCAGCTGAAATTTGAAATTATCATTGCATTCGGTTGTTTACACAATGAACATGCTTGTACAAAATTAGTGAACAGAAATTTCTCTAATCCGATATTTAAGTTTTGTCTGCAGAACGAATTTTTTCCATATTTTTGTATTGGTCCAAAGCAATTTTCTCCTTCCACTTCGATTTTCAACACAATTAGCTCGGTGACACCAACCTATTTAAAATTCACGTACTGAAAATGCCAAACAATGCCGCTGAATGGGCATGACATGATCTGTAAATAGCAGTTGTAAGGTTTATTGATTGCAAAAAAACCACAGTTAATGATGAAGCCTTGTGGCATCATTTGGCGGGATTACCAGGCTCGTCTCCTCGACAAGGGTTTGATGGCCAGTGGCTTCTGAAAAATCGGTGTGAACTTCAAATAATGTTAAAACGTTTAACCTCGAGGTAATTTTTGAACGCCACTATTTGCTCCGACAATTTTATAAATGGGAAGTCAGGCTCGGTTCGGATACCAATAACTAATAGGTGCTTAAATATTTGTTGCGGAAATATTTGCATATATTATTTACATCATATATTCTTAAAAAATGTTTCATATATGTTATACGTTATACATTTTTGTTATAAAAGTTGTCAGGATTTAACTGTCGCGCGTTTGTTCCTCTGTACTGATGCTGTAAATAAAACATGCAAAATAGATTCTAAAGGATTATCTCTGGTTAACATGATAAAAAAGTACTTCTAAGGAAGTTTAAAAAGAAGAGCTGCTTCATGATCGTTTCGGAGGATGTGTAAAATAATATTTTGCTGAAGCTCAGGCCATTTCCTTAAAACAGGGTATTTATTGATTATTTTCTTTATTTATCAAAGTTGGACTTTCAACATGAAACTTCACATATATCCAACTAACCGATGAAAAATCCATTTCCGAGAAAAAGTTTTGTTCTCTGGGAAAAAATCGCACTCACCTTAACTAATCTAATCGTAACACAAATATAAAAAAATGCCGATATAAATAAATAATTTGTTCAAGATGTATATTAAGTAAGATAACGTGGCTCAGTTTTCATATTTAATACATACCACATTTCATTGATTTGAAGCAATAGCATTTCAATGATGTGCCGGGCTGGTTATATGGCGCGAATATTAAGCCTTAACAACAGAAATACGCAGAGATAAACATATTATTACGTTCGTTCTTATGTTGTTGCTAAGCAGTAAACTGTTTATAGAAAACGATTAAAATATAACGACAAAATTACAAGGTTTTTGTACATAAATTTGGGGAACTTCAGGGAAAAACGTTTTATGTCAAAGCTCTGGTTATTAAAAGCGACGATTCTCGGTCCTGATGGCTTTCGGAGTAAAACTCGTTATCTTGTACATTGCCAATCACGTTGTAAATAAATAAAAGGTCATTAACAATTATCGGATATGCATACGACAAAAATGGTTTAGTAATATTATTTTTAGAAGAAACATAGCAAATATTATAAACCTTCTTTATTAATATGTTGTTAGTAATGAACTATGTCTGTTTAAGTATTGATAAACTTCTAAATAGCATATGTTCAAAAACAAGATACATTGTTTATTAAAAAGATATAATGAACTTCCTAGAGATTACGTTCGATGGTTACTAAACGAGACAATAATATTGCTATTTTTAATTTTGTTGTATACATTCAGCATTATTTTGATCAAAATTTCCTTTTGCTAGGACAAAAAGTTTCTGTGTCGATTCTCGTTTGGTTGTGGTGTATGAATTGATTTCGACATAGTACCTCGTTTCGGTAAATCTTGTAAGCCAACATAATCATCAATTACATATAGTTTTTAAATGATGGCGTTTTTAAAGTTTGAAATGTATGTATGATAGGAGAAATCAAACCAGGGATTGTTCTTTTCTACATTTCCAATATCAAAAACAAAAATTTTTCAAAATGTACGCTTGTTTAACAAATTTACTACATTGAATATAATTAGGCATCATGTTGCTAATTTGAGTTCGTTAGAATTTCAAAAACTATAAATTTCAAAATTATGAATTGCAGATTAGCTTGCAAGGTTGGGATTTTATAGAAGGTTAGGCCTTTCATAAGGTGTAATATCGTATTCTCTGAAATCCCCCGATGATTAGGTAATATATACAAAGTGATTTTTTAAAAAGTCAATTGCAGCAAGCCTAGAAAAAAAGCTATTCCGTCTGCAGTCAGCTGTAATGAGCTTTGAATGACATTTACCTGTATGTCAAACTGTGTGACAGTTCAGGTAGTTAAAAATTTTGGCCCAACAAAATGTGAAAATGAACAAGTATTTAGTTGCAACTGATTTGTAATTTATTAAGGTAAGTAAATTACAGGTTTTTCGTCATGATTTCTTTCTTTCTGTTACAATTTTCATATTGTCAGATTCTAAAGCTTAATATAGACGGGACAATCCCTAGGCTACTGCAATTGACTTTTAAAAAATCACTTTGTGTATATATATATATATATATATATAGTGGGGTCGTAAAATGTCCCCGCGCCCCCTTCGGTGATGCTAGAAACGGCCGTCGATGCGCCGTACTTATACGAACAGATTCAGCTGGCGACAGACCCGATGCGATGACGGGGACACGTACTGGACGTCGAATTGTGTTTCGACTTTGGACGCCCCTGGCGGCCGAACGGTACGAGCTACGGGAAAGTACCATAAGGAAAAGTTGTTGTCCTCGATGAGCCCAATAACATATTCGGGCCGCAAATGGCAAATTTTTCCGGGTGCTTCTTTTTTCCACAAACTTGTTATTTTCAATCATCTGTCATTTTTTTCTGGATGAATATTTTTTATGAAACTTAAGGATCAGACGCAGAATTAAAATAGGGTGTACTTCTAATTTTTCCAATGCTTCCCATAATTTACTACGGGGACTCGAAAGATAGGCCTTCTCCAAATCGATGAAGGCTAGATCTCTTCACACATGGTTAGCTAATACTTGCTCTGAAATTTTCAAATTTGAAATATTTTTCTTGTTTAATGTAAATTGATGTATAAAACAATTTTACGTTTATCTTCCCAGATTTATTTTTGCGTTCTGATAGTATTTTATTTTTTCTCACATATCTTTTTAAAAATTAGAAGCGGGAGATTTTGCTTTTACCAATAGTGAAACTACCTTTGATATTAGTTACATTCCCGTAGTAGTGTCATCTTTAACTGACAAAAGTATTGTAATGTCAAGCATTTTCCAAAACGTAAATTACCATTTTTGAAGCATTGACAGGTTTATACTAAGTTCTTCATTTGTAAACATTCCAACAGAAGTAAAAATACATATTTGTAGACGCCTGCTTTTAGACTAAAAAAACTTACAAAGATTTAAAAGTTTGGGGGAAGATATTAAACAGGGATTGTTCAAGCCGCTGTCCTCTTTATTTAGAGATAATCTAAGAGACATTAGTTTTTTACACAATAAACTTTACTAACAAATAAAGCGCTTTCTTCCTTTAAGCGAAATTATGTGTAGCATTAACGTCTTGTTCCATAACATTCCGTTTCTGTGACGGTTTTGCAAGGCGACAAGCGAAAGCAAATTGGAGCGAAGCATTTCTTAACTCGGTCGCTACCTATTTATTTATGCCCTTAAAACATACAGCCTTTTAGACTTCGAAATAAATTTTGCCTAACAGTCGCTATTCGACCCCTCCAAGAAGGGCTTAACGGTGGTCATGCCATTAAACTAACGGACTTAGTCGTGATCCTGAATGACACTGCCGTAAGCTTCACAAATTGTTGCCACTTTCAATTAACGCTTCATTAGTTTCCATAATTCTAGCGACAGAGATAAATTTTCCTTTTAATAACCATTGATTGTTAACGCAAGTACTAACAGCAGCGAGATATCAGGGCTGACACTAAGATTAGACAAGCTTTTAAATATTGGAATCAGGTTTTTTCGTTTTGCAATGCAATCCTTGCCGGGGAGTGTCCTAGTTTGCAAAGCATAAGTAGGATTGATCAGGTGTTGACATGTTTTTACCTATCGGTTTAGAGAACTTTGGTGGTATTTGGTATTATACCGAGTGGGTTCGTTTTGCCTATTATAAAGTTTAGGGGTTGTTCAAAAATATCAAAACTATGGAAAAGTTCAGTTCAGTGAAGATTTAAATTATGTTGTTGTGGTGTTACAGCCTTGTACAGTAAGACCAATAACTTTTTGTTAATAGTACCTACAGTGTCGTGGTAGCTCAGTTCAAAAACGTCGATTCTGGCTTGGGTTGGAAACCTTAGTATTACTACACAATTTGTAAATATTTTGTGCTACAAGTCAGCACACACAATTTTCCAGGCCAGCTTACAACCGTGGGATCTTAATGTTAAACCTTCTCTGGAATTTTGTCGTTTGGATTCGATGTTAAACTATAGATTCTCTGTGATTCTACCATAGTACTGAGGAGCAACACGTGGCAGAGAAAAGACCGACAGTGGGAAGAAAATACTGTTAATGATGACTTATTGAAAATAGTTGGACTGTAGATTTGAAATATTATAACTTCGGGGAGATCCAGATCAAGACGCAATTTTCCTAGTCTTGCCTAGCTCCTGAAAAATATATTATCTATGCATCCATTATGGAAAATGGTTAATGGCTCTAAATATGTAGAATCTACTTGTTAATAATGTACTTACTTCTTTACCTTGCAGCTAATTCCAGGATGCATCCAAAAACAGAACGAAGGAGAACATTTTGTTAAATACAGTGCCGATACACTGGTATAAATTCAGATTTGCCCATGGTAAAATCGTTTTGTTTCGATTTCTATACGATTTGTTTCATGGTGGTGTTTTTTTAATGTAATTAAAAGTGATACACGGCGTCTAAAATAACACTTATAAGACAAGCAGACCCAGGGAATTATTTTTCATACACTTATTTACAGGGTTATTTATTTGAAGAGCTCACCATAGGGATCTCAAAAATGTAAGAAATACGAAGTTTGTTAACAGAAAAGTGGTGAGTTTTTAATCAACATTAAAAAAAAACTTAGTTTATGAGTTACGATCCAAAAATGCGTCAATTTCACTCAACTTCACAGCTAAGTGTGATCACAATATTAAATTTCTTACACAAAGTGCAGCCGGTATAGTTTAGTGTTTTTAGCTTTTCGTTCAAGTAAATTTGCTAGTGTACCCATTTAGAGACAGGCACCAATTTTGCTTGATTTTTGTTGATCCCTAAGACTTTTCGGCTTGTCCTAGTAGTAGAATTCTTCTTTTCAAAGTACCTAAAATCTACTCGTGTAAATGGTCGATTAATCAAATCTTTTGAGAAACAATTCAATTAATACGAAAACTTCAGTTAAAACTTTGTTTTAGAGATTTCATTTTACGAATAGCTCCTAAATTTTAGGGATATACTGAGACCTCCACTGTAGTTCTTCTTTCATGGAAATAGGAAACCACTAAATTAAACGAGTTGGAACAAGGAGTGATTTTCTTGTGTTTCTTCATATTTTAATATGCAAGCTAAGATTTTCGATACGTAAAATACAAACTGTTAACATATGATAGCATTTGAATACGTTATTGAATCACGTGAAATATATCTGGTATTGTTGTTAATAATGATCAAACTCAATGGACTAAAAAAGAGTTCACTGACCACAGGGCCGTAACTAGTTTTCCCCGGCCCCTGCGATAGAATTTATAAATGGGCTCCCCTAATGCTATACAGGGTGTTTATTAAACATATGGCAAGAATTCAATTCCTGGACTATTCTAAGAATATATTTTTGAAAAGTCGCGTTATTTCGAAGATACAGGGCAAAAAAGATTTTCGACATTAACAACATTTTATTACCAAAAATTACATGTAAAGTTTCTTAATCTACACGAACTGTTGAAAATGACTACCTCCAGCTAAGATGCAAGAATCCAATCTTCTCCTCATTGATTGCCGAACTCGTTCAAAAACACCATCTGGTTTCTTGTTGAGTTACACCCAGCAATTATCAGATTTCTTAAATCTTCCACATTTTCCACTGGAGTAGAATAAACTAATGACTTTAGATGACCCCATAGGAAATAATCCAGGGGGTTTAAGTCCGGGGATCGAGCAGGCCATAAGTGAGGTCTACCTCGACGAATCCAGCGATCTCCGTATGTTACTGTTAAAAACTCACGAGCAACCACACTAAAATGCACTGGTGCACCATCGTGCATAAACCACATTGCATTTCTTGTTGTCAATGGTACATCCTCTAGAAACTCAGGTAGAGCCTGTTCCAAAAAGTTGCGATACATCTCGCCGGTAAGTCTTCCTGGTAGAATACAGGTCCAATTAGCCAGTCACCCACAATTCCAACCCAAACGTTCAACGAGAACTGGTGTTGAAAACGATCTTGAAGTACCTCATGTGGATTTTCTTCAGCCCACACATGGT
>JABXWE010029345.1:0-16219 GCA_014611495.1 Limonius californicus | reverse complement strand
ATAATTACAATCAATTTTCCACGCAAACAAAACTAAATACGTTTCGCTTCACTCCGTATATTGTTAACCGTAGCTAAGAAAAATGTACCTATTGTAAATATGTACTGAAAAATGTGTTCTAAATTTGTGGTTTATAACATCTGTAATACTGTAGACCAAATTTAGAATGACATTCACGGTTTCATAATTACAATCAATTTTACCATATAAGTACACCTAAATAAGTCTCGCCTCACCCTTTACATTTCTAACTGTATCTAAGAAAAATTGATTCTAAACATGTAACTGCAAATTTTGTTTTAAATGTGTGGTGTATAACATCTCTCATATTATAGACCACAAACTTAGGGCAACATTTGCAATTTCATAATTACAATCAATTTTTCCAGGGAAACAGAAGTAAATAGGTTTCGCTTCACTCTATATATTTTTAACTGTAACTAAGAAAAATTGATTTTAAATATGTACTGCAAATTTTGTTCTAAATTTGTGGTTTATAACGTCTCTAATATTATAGACCACAAATTTAGAATAACATTCGCAGTTTTATAATTACAATAATTTTTCCACATAGACAAAACTAAATAGGTTTTGCCTCGCCGTGTATATTTGTAATTATATCTAAGAAAAATTTACTGTAAATATGTGACTGCAAATTTTGTTCTAAATTTGTGGTCTATAACATTTCTCATATTATAGACCACAAATTTAGGGCAACTTTCGTAGTTTCATAATTACAATCAATTTTCTCAGGGTAATAGAACTAAATGGGTTTTGCCTCACCCTGTATGTTTGTAACTGTATCTAAGAAAAACTTATTGCAATTTTGTAACTGCAAATTTTGTTCTAAATTTGTGGTCTCTAGCATCTCTCATATTATAGACCACAAATTTAGGGCAACAGTAATTAGAGTTTCATAATTACCATCAATTTTTCCAGGGAAACGGAACTAAATAGGTTCTGCCTCAGCCTGTATATTAATAATTGTATCTAAAAAAATTGATTGTAAATGTATAACTTCAATTTTGCACTAAATTTGTGATCTATAACTACTCTGGTATTATAGACAACAAATGTAGGATAACATTCGCAGTTTCATAATTACAAACAATTTTTCCACATACACAAAACTAAATAGGCTTCGCTTCACCGTGTTTATTTTTAATTGTATCTAAGAAAAAGTGATTGTAAATATGTAACTGCAAATTTTGTTCTAAATTTTTGGTCTATAACATCTCTCATATTATAGACCACAAATTTAGGGCAATATTTGCAGTTTCATAATCACAATCTATTTTTCCAGGAAAACAGAACTAAATAGGTTTCACTTCACTCTGTATATTTTTAACTGCACCTAAGAAAAACTGATTGTAAATAACTACTGCAAAATTTGTTCTAAATTTCTGGTTTATAACATCTCTAATATTCTAGACCACAAATTTAAGACAACTTCTGCAGTTTCATAATTACAATCCATTTTTCCACATATAAAAAACTAAATAGCTTTCGCCTCACCGTGTATATTTGTAATTGCACCTAAGACAAATTGATTGTAAATATGTACCTTAAAATTTTGTCCTAAATTTGTGTTCTCTAATATTGTAGACCTCAAATTTACGGCATTTGCAGTTTCACAGTTGCTATTAAATTTTCCTTCACAATTACTATTTTAACAACTTATTTTTCCATATTTTTCTGTTGCCCTCTCACTTCTTTGTTTCCTCCCTCCGCCCTTTCAGTTTTCCTTTTGTGGCGAACACACTTATTTATTGTCCCCTCATTCTGTATCACTTTAATTCTTTTCTCTATATCACTGATTTTCAATTTCTTTGTGTTCTGCATTCATTCCTATCCAATCTCTGCATATGTTTACTGTATTGTTTGTTCTATATTATTTATCGCATACTTGCTTGTTATTTACTTTTTTTTTCTAATTAATACCCCTATATGGTTTCCTACCTCACGTTCATCTTCCACAGTTTGCTTTCATCATCCTATTCTTTATGCTTTTCGCTCATTTCTTTGCCTACCTATAGTATGGCGCTTTATTTTTAGCATTGCTTTCTGTAGTTCATATTTCGTTCTTCTTTCATCTTCTACAGTTCTTATTGTCTACCTGATCGCCTTCATTATCCATATTCTTCTTTCCCATTCTCGAGCTCCTATTCGTCTATTTCTATTTCACTATATGAAATCTCATACTCTGCGTGTTTTCTTCTCTGTGTGTTTTCTTCTCTGTGCATTCCTCGACCTCATTTGCCTCCGTTTATTAAATAAACCGCATCCTGCCTCTGAAAATAGAATTAAGATGAGGAAAAAATATATAAATCCTGAAAAAGGGACGAAGAATTTGAAGGATGAGAAAAGGGATAAATAGAGAAGAAGGATCTTAATTTCTCCATTTCCTAACTTTCAAATTCTCAATTCCCGTTTCCGGCTCGTATTTGCATTATTTGCCTTCTTCTGGTCCTAATTTTCTTCGTTCTACATTCTTCTCATTGTATTCACTGTATCAGTTCTATCTTCTATTTCTAGTACTGGTTTTCATCTTTTCTAGACATCTTCTCTTCTACTTCTTTTTTCTTTCCATTCCCCAGTTCTCTTTTTTGTAGCTGACCATTTAAACTATTTACCTTGTTCTTTCCCGTTTATATTCTTCTGCTTCACATTCTATAACTATTTTGTTCGCCCTTATGTTTGACTTCTTTTATGCGCATTGCCCTCCTTGTCTTCCTCTATCATGTGAATTCGCTTCTACCGTTACCTTCCTTTTCACTTCCTTTTCTTCTCATCTTTATGGTCTCTATTGCGGTTTTCCAGCTGTCCACCTGCATTATCTGCCTTCTTCGTTCCCGTTTCCTTCCTTTTTGTATATTATACCTTCTGACAGTTGCTTCCACTATGTCAAATCTACGTCTAATATCTCATGTTGATTCTGTTCTATTTCCGTTCCTTTTCCTCTGCCTGAGTACAGGGTTTTTTATTTGCTGTTTTACGTCTTCCTGTTCGCACCTTCCTGTTTCTCTACATTACATGCTGTATCTACACCCTTGTTATTCTATTTGTTCTTACTCTACACGCCTCTAGTTTCTTCCGCTTCCTTTACCACGTTTCCCTGGTATAATACGCATTCTTCTCCATTTTTGCCTCCCTCAATTGTGTAGGTCCCTTGTTTGCATAGTTTTTCTGTGTGCTCACCTTTCCAGTTCTTATCAAACTTTTCCAATGCACAACAAACATTATTTGTATCCTTTTCTTTTCTATGAGTAGCTCTTCAGTTTCTCATTCTATGTTATAGGTACACCGTTTTCTCTTTTTTTAAGAGAAATTCGATTCTTTCTGTGGCTTCTCTTTTACTTCTTATCTTGCTAGTCTCGATTCTATAGGTCTCTACTTTTTTCATTATTCCACTCGTGTGCTTTTCTTTACTATATGATCGCTTTTTACCTTCTGCTTCTTTGATACTTTTTGCTGTAGTAATCTTTTCAGTTCTCAGCTTTTCCAATACATTACCTATGACTATCCTATATATATTTTTTTCTTGAGTTTCTCCAACAGGGTTCTAATCCTTTAGGTCCATCCTCAGCGATTTCTCTTCTTCGCTGTTTCTCTGCTTTATTCCCTAGCTACTGCTTTCATACTTTTCTTCTCCCAATTTACTATTATATATTTTATTTCTAAAGACGTTTAATTCAACGAAAACTCTAAATTACACAACTGAATTGAAGACTAAAGCAAATTATTTCAATTTAGAAAGTAATGGGCCAAAATATAAATATTTTAAAGTCTTTAAACTACTATGGGACTGGTTACCGAGATTGACGAATCATTAGAATATTTGATTAGTATAATAACTGATTATTAAGGCAATTGATTAGTAGGACAATTGATTAGTAGAAGAATTGATTTACAATCTCTCAGTCGGTCCTTTGAATAATCTAAAGATGACTATTGTTTTTAAATTGTGCCAGTGGTTGTTTAATTGGATACTTGTACTAGTTATAATTAGAAAAATTGAACACATATGACAAGGCAAATTTCTAATGTTGGTATAAGGTCATTAGGAAGTACTGCCTTTAATTATGTGTCGCGTTATAGCTTGAAATTGTAGGAAATTTAATTTTTTTGCTGGATATACCAGATATTGTTGTGTTTTTGTTGCTCCAAGCCAGGTTCGTGGATCCTCCTTAACCACGATTTGTTACCTGAATGGATGATTATTCATTTGAATAAACACTGTCATCAAAGTTTGAGTCCGATGGGATATTTTTTGGTCTGATAGTACACATATTATGTAAGGGCCGAGGGTGCATAGACCAAAGCACCCCTAAATGGATCACGTCACGCCCCAAGGCGGGGCAACCTTGTCTTTTGAATAAGACATGCACTCAGCCATATATTATGCATTTAACACACGTTCTGAAAGTACGAATTCTGTCCTTTATTTGTCTCCGGGATATTCAGTAACGTGGCGTAACCGTGTCTGACGGCCTTCTGTTTTTATGAAAGATAAACACTCTAATGTTTGAGAATTTTCTTATATTGATCGAAATTTGGAGAAATTTGAACACAATCGATTCAAGAAAATGTGGAATATTGGAAAATAATTAATGGAATGTTAACAAGTTTGGTTTATCTAGAACAAATTAGTGTGCTAGATAAAATGTAGAAAACAGATTTTTTGCTAGAGTTTTTCCACGAGAGGTATTTTGTAAGCTAAAGTTTCTCCTATTATTTCTCTTTTTGTACTTAAAATGTCAATTAGCATGAAATTACTTTCCCCTTACTAGGAAAGTATTATTACATTTCGATTTTACAGCCAAAGTTTCCATTATACGGCCAATACTACAATTTTAAGAAAGAAATTTCGGTTTCAGCTCCAAACCTAACCTCACATTTTTGTGTTGTGTTTGCTAAGCTTTTTAATCTCGAAATCGAAATACATGCTTTAAAAGCGACATGACTTTGGTCTAAAGCTTTCAGAGGCATCAGACTTGGACTTTAAATTTCGGGTAGAAATTTTAAGTAAACTTCGAAATTTCTCAATTATAGAACTTTTAATTTCGAATATCTAAAAATTCGATTTAAATCAAGTTTGTGATTAGAACTGCAGCCAAAAATAAACGGAATTCGAAAACATCTAAAATAAGTAATTTAATCCAAAAATTGCGTGGGATGTGTCTTAAAATTGAAATTAGGCTTAAGACGAAGCGAAAATCTTTATTTGAATGTCGAATGTATGACTGTAAACTTAAACTTGGAGTTTCAATCCTTAGCTTGAAATTTTCAATTTAAAGATGAAATTGAGATTTAGATTAAGACTATAATTTTGCAATTTCGATTTTAAGTATGAAATTTTTCTATTTATAGTTATAAACTTCGAATCGAAAATCGAAATTATGGATGCAATTTTCATTTGACACCTACATTAAAGAAGACACTTAAACTCAAAAATTTCTACTTAACTCTAAATTATTATTGAAATTGTGATTCTAACTTTGAAATACCATAATTAATTCAAAATTAGCTTTGCAATTAAGTTCTAGACACTATGATTTTAAACTCGAGATAAAGAGACTTTTATTCGTAATTTCGAAATTATGAAAATTTCGATTTAAAATCAAATTCTGTGATTAGAACTGCAACTAAAAATAGACGGAATTCGGAACCAAATTTGATATCAGCAAATTCCAAAATTTGGTGTAATTATGTCTTAAAATCGAAATTAAGTTTAAGACGAAGCGAAAATCTCTATTTGAATGTCGAATGTTTGACTTTAATCTTAAACTTTCACGCAAACTTATGAAACTTGGAGTTTCAACCCTTCGCTTGAAATTTTCAATTTAAAGGTGAAATTGAGATTTTGATAGTATAATTTTGCAAATTCGAATTTAAGCATGAAATTTTCTATTTGTAGTAGAATTTTCAGACAAAAATTGAAGCTTCGAATCGAAAATCGAAATTAAAGATGAAAGTTTCATTTGGCATCTACATTAAAGAAGACACTTAAACTCAAAAGTTTCTACTTAAACTCTAGATTATTAATTAAACTGCGATTCTAACTTTGAAATTCCATAATTAATTCAAAATTAGCTTTGCACTTAATTTTTAGACATTATGATTTTAAACTCGAAATAAAGAGACTTTTATTTGTAATTTCGATTTAAAATCAAGTTTTATGAATAGAACTGCAACTAAAAATAGACCGAATTCAAAACCAAATTTTGCACTCAGCAAACCCAAAATTTGGTGTAATTATGTCTTAAAATCGTAATTAAGTCTAATGCGAATCGCGAATCTCTGTCTCAACGTCAAATTATTGACTTTAAACTTAAATTTTCACGTATAATTAAGAGACTTGGTGATTAACCTCTTGGCTTAAAACTTTCAATTTACAGATAAATTGAGCTTTAGGTAGGGGCTATAATTTAACAATTTCGATATTAGGGCATGAAATTTTCTATTTATAGTAAAATATTCAGACAATAATTGAACCTTCGAATTGAAAATCGAATTTATAGTTGAAATTTTCATTAATTAAAGAAGATACTTAAACTCAAACAGTTCTAGTTGAACTCTGGAATAATAATACCTTTGAAATTTCAGAATTTATTCAAAATTAGCTTTGCAGTTAATTTTTACACATTATGATTTTAAATTCGATATAAAGAGACTTTTATTTGTAATATTGAGGTCAAGAATTCAACTTACCTAGCAGTTTTCAAGATTAATGTAGAAATTTCGACTTGCAACTTAAACTTCACGATGAAATTATTAAATCAGTTTTAGTATTGTAATTAAAGTCAAAGTAGCTTAAGTTTTTAATTTGAAATTTTTACTTCAACTAGAGCTTGACGGCGAAACTCAGTATCTATGACAAAATAACAATCTTCCCGTCGAAATTTTGAAAATTGGGGTTACAAATTTCATTTCTAAATTTCAGCACCCAGTTCTACTCTAAACTCAAGATAAACATAGAAATTGAGACTATAACTTAGAGTTTTCGATAGCAAGCGCGAAAATTCTAGGTTTCGATCAAAATTTGAGATTACGGTAGAATCTGCGATTAAAATTCAAACTAACAAAATAGAACTTAAAATTTCTACATAAACTCAGATTTAAAGACAAAATGATGATCCTCCCTCCGAAATTTCGAAATCAAACATTCAAGATTGACGTCACAAGTTTCATTTCTGGATTTCAGTACATATTCGTACATTAAACTGGAAATAAACAACAGATTTTCATTAGAATTAAGAATTTTCGAAATTAATCCATGATATTTCGGCATTACAATCAAAATTTGAGATTAAAGTATAACGAAATAGAGCTTAAGTTTCTGAAATTCCTATTCCAACTCAAGCGGCGAAGTGAATATTTCCCTCTAGCATTTCTTAATTCAAACTTGCAACATTGAAAGTCCATTTCAGGATTTCAACACCAATTTCTGCTTTGAACTAGACATAAGTCATGAAACTGAAACCTCAGCTTAGAGTTTTCAAAATTAAGCATGGAATTTCGACTTTACAATCAAAGTTTGAGATTAAAGTAGAAACTACTATTGTAACTCGAAATAACAAAATAGAGCTTAAGTTTGAAACTTGAAATTTTTACTTCAACTCAGGCTTAAAGACGAATTGGCGATCTTGGCCTGGAAATTTTGAATTTAAAGATTCAACATTGACGCTATAAACTGTATTTCTAAATTTTAGTGTGCATTTCAACTTTTAACTGGCAATAAACGACGAAATAGAGACTTTAATTTAGAATTTTCGCAATTAAGCGTGAAATTTCGACTTTATAATCAAAGTTTGAAGCTGGCTCTTAAATTATTGAAATAAAGCTTAAATTTTGAACTTGAAATTCCTACTTAAACTCAGGCTTAACGACGAAATGACCAAATTTCTTTCAAAATTTCGAATTAAAACAGTGAAGATGCACGTTACAAACTTCATTTCTGAAATTCAGTACACATTTCTAATTTAAACTGGAAATAAACATAGACTTATAATTTTCGAATTTAAGCTCAAAATTACGACCTTAAAACTAAAGTTGGAAATTAACGAAGAAGCTGCTGTCAAAACTCGAAATGATAAAATAGAATTTCAGTTTGTAACTTAAAATTTCTACTTCTACTTAGACTTAACGACAAAATGAAGATTTTTCCGCCGAAATTTCGAATTCAATGAAATTGCAACTTTAATTGAAAATTGTCGAAATTGAGCAAGCAATTGCGACCGATCAACGATGCTGTGACTCAAAATAGCATTATAGAGTTTAAGTCATTAACAAGAAATTTGTACTTCAACTCAAGTTTAACGACGAAATGACGGAATTAAGCATAACATTTTGACTCTATAATCAAAGTTTGAGATTAATGTAGAAACTGCGGTAGAAACTCGAAGTAATGAAAAACAACTTAAGTTGTTACCTTGTTATTTCTACTTGGACTCGGGCTTAAGGACGAAATGATAATCTTTACCTGGAAATTTCGAATTAAAAGATACGAAATTGAGATAAATGTTCAAACTTGAAATTTCTAGTTCAACTAAGACTTAAGGACGATCTTTCTCTCAAAATTTTGACTTGAAGCACTTAACATTCACCTTACAAACTTCATTTCTGGGTTTTAGTACATATTTCTACTTTCAACTCAAAGGTAAACGACAAAATTGTGACGATACTTACAAAGTTCTAATTAAGCATACAATTTCGACTACAAAGTAGACACTGACGTTGAAACTCGTAATAACAAAATATTACATTTTTAAGTTAAAATTTCTAGAGAAACACAGACTTAACGACGAAATGGCGGAATTTCCCTTGAAATTTCGAATTGGAACATTCAAGATTGATGCTACAAACCACATTTACCTTAAATTGGAGATAAACGACCAAATTTAATCTTTAATTTGGAATTTTTAAAATTCAAGTAGAAATAGTGATTAAGCAGCAAAATTGAGCTTAGCAGATCAGTTCTGGGTATTTCCGCAATCGATAGATGGCGTTTGATAAGTGCTCTGTGTAAAAAATATTGTGTGTCAACCATAACTCTAAAAATCAAATTTCCTTAACAAATAGTAGACGTTTTTCCATTACTACGTTTAAAGGAAGGCGCGTATACTTTGTTTATTAATTATTTTGAAATGGGCCATGTTATACACATCTCTCTTGTAAGCTGTTATTTAAATGAACACCGGAACTTCATTATTCATTAAAGATGTCTTAGCTGAACAGAAAACTTACGAGAACCGTCACATTTGAAATATACACCCCGTCCAACTTTATTTTAATGGTCCAAGGGTTCTACTTAGCAACCCTTTTTATGGAAATTGAAATTCTTGAGCTACTCCGGGTTGTGACATAAAAGGTCTCTGTTTTATTACACCCCGGGTATAGTTTTCTGGCGGCAGCGCAAACATAAAAATGTGAAAAATACCATTACGGGAGATGGACCGAGCAAAGGGTTGATTTAGTTTCAAAACTTTGCTGGTAGTAGAATTTAAGGAAAATCAACACCCCGTAAGCACCGACGTGACCGGTAATTCTCCGGGGCGCCTGGTATATGTTATACCGTATGTATTGGTCCAATAAAGGTGATATTTTGGCCGCAGCGGCGTCTTTGACTTTCCGAACCGATGAGCCAAAAATTAAGCGACGAACAAAAAATATGTCTCTCAGTCTAGGAGGCTGAGCATATTCGCGCTTCAGTTGCTACAAGACTCTTTACTTTGGATGACGCTTTCTTTGACCGTTGGGTATATTTTTTACGCCGAAAAAAACGCAGAGGCTCGAGGAATGATTTAAAATTATGTTAATAAGTAAAATCCATATTATTAATAACATCGAACAAGATTTAATGTCTTTCTGCTGCTCAATACGTATTTCGACTTGGTGGAAATAGCTACGGTACAAACCGATGCCGGATAAAACGAAAGTTTATTAAGTAATTTCATTGTTCACTGTATTGCGTTTCGCGCTTAGAGCGGTCGTTCGTCCTGGTAATAACAAAAAAATTTATAATATATTTATATAAAACCTCGATTACAATATAACACAACGTTTACGAAGTAATTTCTTTGTGCACTGTACATTGTTTCCCACTTAACAACGATCGTTCGATCCTAGTAACAACGAGCAAAATATAAATGATTTTTTAGCATTTCTAATTTCCAAGATTATTTTAGATATAAGCATCTGTTAATGATTATAATAATATTACGACCTTTCACGAAGTAATTTCATTGTTTCCTATGCTGCAGTACCTGCATATAACGATCGTTCGTTCTGGAAACTGCAATCAAGGTTTTAAACATATTTAGCATTTCTAGTATATGTTACTCAGAAAGTATTTCCTTCCAAGCAAATTTTTGTTTGATACATCTGTTAAAAATTATAATATAACGAGCGTTTACCAAGGAATTTTATTGTCTACTGTTTTATGTTTCCCGCTTACAACGAACATTCGTCCTGAAAGCAACCAGGAGGATTTAAAATATATTCTAGCATTTTTAGCGCATATTACTCAGAAAATATCTTGTTTGAAGAACATTTTAGCTAAAACCATCCTCTAACGATTATAATATAATATAACCAGCGTTAATGTTCACTGTATTATACTTCTCGCTTATATCGATCGTTCGTCTTGGCATCAGCGAGCAAAATTTTAAATATTTTTGCATTTCTAGCCAACATAGCTCAAAAAGTATTTAGTTCCGTACATATTTTACATAAACGCATCTCTTAACGAAGTTATGTCATTGTTGACGGTATTTTGTTTCACGTTTACAACGATCGTTCGTCTTAGGAACAACGAGCAAAATATAAAATATATTTTAGGAATTCTAGCTTATCTAAGAAAGTATTTCAGTACAAAAGAATATTAGTTTAAATTATCTGCTGGCTATTACAATTTAAAATAACTAGAGTTTACGTTCACTGTATTATATTTCTTGCTTATATAATAAAATGTTTAGATAAAAGTATCTGTTAACGATTACAATATGCATTTATTTTCACTGTATTGTTTCCTGGCTATAACGATTGTTCGCTTTGTAATATAATATAACGATCGTATACAATGTAATTTTATTGTTCACAGTATTGTGTCTTCCGCTTACGACGATCGTTCGCCTTGAAAACAATGAACATAAATTTAATTCTTTTTTAACATTTCTATCTCGTCTCAGAAAGTATTTCTTTCCGAAAAATTGTTAGATAAAAGTATCTGTCAATGATTACAATATGCATTTATGTTCACTGTATTGTTTCTCGGGTATAACGATCGTTCGTTTTATAATATAATGTAACGATCGTATACAATATACTTTTATTGTTCACGGTATTGCGTCTCCCGTTTACGACGATCGTTCGCCCTGACAACAATGAGCAAAGTTGTAATTATATTTTAGCATTTCTATCTCATCTCAGAAAGTATTTCTTTCCGAAAAATTTTTAGATGAAAGTAGCTTTCAACGATTACAATATGCATTTATGTTAATTGTATCGTTTCTCGGCTATAACGATCGTTCGCTTTTTAGTATAATATAATGATCGTATACAATGTAATTTTATTGTTCACGGTATTGCGTCTCCCGCTTACGACGATCGTTCTTCCTGCAAACAATGAGCTAAATTTTAATAATTTTTTAGCATTTCTATCTCATCTCAGAACGTATTTCTTTCCGAATAATTGTTAAAATAAAGTATCTGTTAACGATTACTATTTGCTTTTATGTTCACTGTATTGTTTCTCGGCTATAACGATCGTTCGGCTTATAATATAACGATCATACACAATGTAATTTTGTTGTCCACCGTATTGCGTCTCCCGCTTACGACGATCGTTCGCCCTGAAAACAATGAGCAAAATTTTAATTACCGTTTAGCATTTTTATTACATCTCAGAGCGTATTTCTTTCCGAAAAATTGCTAAATAAAAGTATCTTTCAACGATTACAATATGCTTTTATGTTAACTGTATTGTTTCTTGGCTATATCAATCGTTCGCCTTATAATATAATATAACGATCGTATACAATGTCATTTTATTGTTCACGGTATTGCGTCTCCCGCTTACGACGATCGTTCGCCCTGAAAACAATGAGCAAAATTTGAATTATTTTTTAGCATTTCTATCTCGTCTCAGAAAGTATTTCTTTCCGAAAAATGGTTAGATAAAAGTATCTTTCAACGATTATAATATCCATTTATGTTAACTGTATTGTTTCTCGACTATAACGATCGTTCGCTTTATAATATAGTATAACGATCGTATACAATATAATTTTATTGTTCACGGTATTGCGTCTTCCGCTTATGACGATCGTACGCCCTGAAAACAATGAGCAAAATTTTTTAATTATTTTTTATCATTCTGTCTCATCTTAGAACGTATTGTTTCCGAAAAATTGTTAAATAAAATTTTCTTTTAACGATTACGATATAATATAACGAACGTTCAGTGAATTCTATTTATCGCTTATATCGATCGTCTGTCGTGGAAACAACTAGCTAAATTAAAATTATTATTTAGCGTTTCTAGCTTATGTAAGTTAGAATATATTTCCTTTCATGTAAAATCTTAGCTAAAATCGTCTGTGAACGTTTATAATTCAATGCACTTTAGATAATCCTTAAATTTGTTACATTTTTCCAGAATTGAAACTATTAACGTGGTGGTTTAATCAAATTCTGGTATTTCCAAAAAATATTTAAATATGTTCTAGGAGTTGTCAGCTTTTAAACATAAAATATTTAACGATCGGCCAATTATTTCGAAAGATGGCAGCCAAATAACCATAGCTGTTACGTAGATATTTATTTTTATCCATAAATTTACTTTTTTCAAGCATCCAACGGCAATTTTGAGGCTTTTATGTGTACAAATGCATTTTTCCGATTTATAATACTAGGTTTAAGTGCTGTCCATTTTTGAGTTTTTCGTATATTACGTTTAACGGATTTAAGAAGCAAATATTTGTCGTCCCAAAAGTCTCGTTATATCGCAGTCAGACTGTACGTCTGTTTTCTGCTGTCTCTAGCGCAAATTTTATGTTTGTTTACTTAATGACAACGGTTTAACATTAAACTCAAATGAACTATCAAAGCATGTTAAAATGTCCATATAAGAGAACCAAAACATAATTTTCTCTTCCATAAAGCCAAAAATGTAAGCATTTAGATTTGCATTAGTTACTGTATTGTATTTTCTGGTTTTTGCGATCTCTTATTCCGGAAACAACGAGGAAATATGAAAATATTGTTAGCATTTGTAGCACGTATAAAACACTAAAAGTATAATCTAAACTACTACTGAAATTCTTACTAATATTGTTTTTACCCTACAAAACTGTTGTTAACGCGCATTCGTCGATAGTTCTATTTTCGTTGAACGTATTAAAACGGACACGGAAGTAGTTCAACGGACACCACACAGTCGGGACTTTGTTTCATGCTATTAGGGCGAAAAAATTAAATCTTGTGAGACGTGAAAAATTGCGCCTTGGCATGGTGTCATGTATCAAAATGATATGACATAGGTTTGGCTCGTACTAGCACAAAGACAGGTCACGAAACGTACCAGCTCAACCTAATAATTTATAATTTCGACTGTATAATTTCAGTGAAAAATCAAACATCAGCCCAAAAACGTATGATGGAGATAAATTATTAACTAGCCTTAAAAACGACAGCAACGTGGGATTAACACAATGCCGGTTGCTATTAGCCTGCGTATTAATTTTTTTCGAAAATCTGACAGATTATTCCGACCATGTACGTCAAGTTAGGGGTTGTTAAAACCGAAACGTACACGAATGCGTATAATTTATAGCTTAGGAAATAATATCCTACGTGTTGTAAACAAACGACAATTTATCAAACAAAATTCATTGAATACTACGAAAATACGAAGCCCAGATAAAACCTTTTTTAATAAACCAGCTACTCATCTAAAAATCCAAAAAACAACTGTTTTAACATTTTAAAATATCAAGATCTTTGGCCGAAATATTAAAATACTATCGTGATATCAACATTCCAGTCGCGATAAAATCAAAAGTTTTAATAACAAGACTAGAAACTTCGATTAGGAATTTAACAGTGTAAATTAATTTCTAGATTATAGGCGAAATATATAAATTAAATTTAAATTTTAAAAATACTGCAAGATTAATATTGAAATTTTGAGCTTAAGCTTGGTTAGAAACTTAATTATTCCAAACTTGGAAACAAAAGTATAAATATTAAGTTATAGCAGAAAATTGATACTTAATTTAAAATACATTGCAAGATTATTGTTGAAATTTTGAACGTATCTATGTCAGAAACTTAAGTACATCAAATGTTAAAATCCAAAATATAAATCTTAAATTGACATTCAAAAAGTCATGTTTCAATTATAGCAGAAAATTGAGGTAAATTAAAAATATACTGCAAGAATGGTATTGAAATTTTGAGCTTAAGCTAAGTTAGAAACTTACATTGTCTCAACTTGGAAACAAAACTATAAATACTAAGCTGTAGCAGAAAATTGACATTGAATTTAAAATGTAGTGCAAGATTATTACTGAAATTTTGAGCGTAATCTATGTTGGAAACTTAAGTACTCCAAATATTAAAACCGAAAGTATAAATCTTAAATTGACATTCGAAACTTCCAGTTTTAATTATAGCTGAAACGTAAGGTAACATTTGAAATATACTACAAGAATGTATTGAAATTTTGAGCTTAAGCTAGGTTAGAAATTTAAATAGTCTAAACTTGGAAACAAAAGTATAAATAATAAATTGCAGCAGAAAATTGGCATTGAATTTAAAATATAGTGCAAGAGTATTATTGGAATTTGGAGCGTAAACTATGTTAGAAACTTAAGTACTCCAAATATTAAAACCAAAAGTATAAATCTTAAATTGACGTTCAAAACTTCAAGTTTTAATTATAGCTGAAACATAAGGTACCATTTGAAATATACTACAAGAATGGTATTGAAATTTTGAGCTTAAGCTAGGTTAGAAATTTAAATAGTCAAAACTTGGAAACAGAAGTAGAAATATTAAATTACAGCAGAAACTTGAAATTGAATTTAAAATATAGTGCAAGATTATTATTGACATTTTGAGCGGGTCTATGTTAGAAACTTAAGTACTCCAAACATTAAGACCAAAAACATAAATCTTAAATTGACGTTCAAAAATTCAAGTTTGAATTATAGCAGAAAATTGAAGTAAAATTTGAAATATTCTGCAAAAATGGTATTGAAATTTTGAGCTTAAGCGAGGTTGGAAACTTAAATAGTCCAAACATGGAAACAGAAGTATAAATAAAGTAGAAATAAATTGCAGCAGAAAATTGACATTGAATTTAAAATGTAGTGTAAGATTATTAATGGAATTTTGAGCGTAAACTATGTTAGAAACTTGAGTACTCCGAATATTAAAACCAAAAGCACAAATCTTAAATTGAGATTCAAAAATTCAAGTTTCAATTATAGCAGAAAATTCAGGTAGAATTTGAAATATTCTGCAAAAATGGTATTGAAATTTTGAGCTTAAGCTAGGTTAGAAACTTAATTAGTCCAAACTTGGAAATAGAAGCATAGATATTAAATTGCAACAAAAAACTGACATCGAATTTAAAATATAGTGCAAGATTATTATTGATATTTGAGCGAAAACTTTGTTGGGAATTTAAGCACTCCAAATATTAAACCCAAAAGTATAAATCTTAAATTGACCTTCAAAAATTCAAGTTTCAATCATAGCAGAAAATTGAGGTGAAATTTGAAATATATTGCAAGAAATGTATTGACATTTTGAGCTTAAGCTAGGTTAGAAACTTAAATAGTCCAAACTTGGAAACAGAAGTACAAATATTAAATTGCAGTAGAAAATTGACATTGTATTTAAAATATTGTGCAAGATTATTATTGGAATTTTGAGCGTAATCTATGTTAGAAACTTACGTACTCCAAATATTAAAACCAAAAATATAAATCTTAAATTGACATTCAAAAATTCAATTATAGCAGAAAATTGAGGTAAAATTTGAAATATACTGCAAGAATGGTATTGAAATTTTGAGCTTAAGCTAGGTTAACAAGTTAATTAACCCAAATTTGGAAACAGAAGTATAAATATTAAATTGCAGCAGAAAACTGACATTGGATTTCAAATATAGTGCAAGATTATTATTGAAAGTTTGAGCTTAAACTATGTT
>JABXWE010029344.1:0-27408 GCA_014611495.1 Limonius californicus | reverse complement strand
TTTCAAATATTTTTCATTTCGTCATTGCAAATATAATACAGGTACTTAAACACAATATTAGTAATAATAATAGCCCAAATGTTGATCCATAAAAAGCGGAAACAATTCAAACAGAAAAATTGCACATTATATATAATAATATAGTCTACACCCAAACGTTTATTACAATACACATTAATTAATTTTAAACTATTTTAGTGCTTAATAGGCCGTCTTTTGTTTTTAATAACTAATCCGCACCTTTTTGGCATAGAATTCACCAGTTTTTTAAATTCTTCCTTCGTAATGTAGCGATACCAGGCATCAATTAGAGATCCGATTAATTCCACTTCTTGTGGGTTTTTTGCTTGAAACAAATGTAAGAAATCCTTTTCCACGAGTTTTTATAGGGTTTAGGTCCAGGGATTGTGCTGGTCAGTCTACTCTTTTAACACTTTATTGGTCGACATCCAAGATTGAACAACCCCTGCTCTGTAGCAAAGAACATTATCATCTTGAATGATGAAGGTTTTGTCAGGAAATAAGTCTTTTTCACTAGGCAGCATCTTCTCCTGTAGGACATAATGTATTTGGTTGCATTCATCATGCCAGATACAACATGTAGTCTACCAACACCTTCAGCAGTCATGCAGCCCCATATGACAGAGGTTGGATGTTTAAGTGTTGGCAGAACACACTGTCGTAAAGATTCTTCTCCTGAAGTGGTTTTTAGCGTTCATCGTCCCAGAAACGACAGAGTTAACTCCTTGAGCAGACATGCATCCCCATGCCAAACAATTAATGGTCGAATGCTTAATTAGTGTATGTAAAAGTTTTGGCAAAAATTCTTCCTCGACCAATCTTCTGATGTACACAATCATATACATGTACATACAGGATGTTGTCAAATTGAGTTTAATGCCATGGTTGTATTAAATATGAAAAAGCATACAATCAAAATGGCCTCTATAAAATAGTGTCCCATTAAAAACAATAATGTAATGTAATATTGTAGTAAATAACCAAGTATTTTTTGGTTAATTCGGTATGCGTTATAATTCTTCTTTGGAAAACTATACTACACTATACAATGTTGACCCTAAAAATTAATAATAAATAACATATTTGCATTTGAAGAATACTTACTATTGATTACTTATTTAGGTTATTTTAAAAGCTAGTACATATGTCGTTTATTATTAACTTTAGGTGAACAGTTGTATTTCAGTTTTTTTAAAGAAATAATGTCATACAATCGAATATGGGGTTCTATTAAAAAAAAAAACTAAAATCATGCCCGTTCCGCTTAAATCGGAACTAGTCCATCGTGTTTTATTTGCGAAAAATACTAGCACACTGAAACTATCTCACCTTTTTTTCTATAGCTAATTATATCTCGACAAATTAACTAGTCATAAATTTAAAAACAACCTATATACTTGTAGAGCAGAAGGTTTAGTAGGGAAACATTTTCTTGGTGTACTAAGAAAACCGGTAAATTCCATACGAAAACGATGCGAATTGGCCATGATCAAGTGTTTGCTGAATTAAATATTAAACTTAGTTCAACTGTAAATAATATGCACTATAATGTAGAGGTATTTGTCCTAACTTCTTTATAAACCAAAACCTTCCTTAGCCATTGGGCTATAGCCCAGAAGCGCCATAGATCCAAGGGCGCTTAACAACAGAGTTATGTTGAAATGTTTTAGTTTTTTTTCAATTTAAGACACAAAAATCCCTAACGTGAAACGTCTAAATTAAACAAAAATATTTAATTAAAAACTAATCGAGTTGCAAATAGAAAACACGTTCCCCAATATAACTACAGCTATACGATTATATTTAAGTATTGCTTGCAACACTTGTAGTAGAAAGATCATTTTGTACATTGAAGCGAATTAAAAATTATCTGCGATCATCCTTAGGACAATCCAAATTAAATAATTTACGTATTCTATCCATAAAATACGATGTATTAGAAATGATAGATCATCATGACTCATAAAGGTAACATTCTACATACTACCTCAATAAAAAAAATCAAATGGTAACCTTCTTTGTGATACCTCAGTCAAAAGATTTTACAAAATGTTAATAAACAGCCAACATTTTTTTTCGACTCAGTTATGGAAAATTTAAAAAATATTACTCAAAAAGGTACTGAACCAATTATCTTAATTTAACCTTCAAAATATTAGTTTAAATGTTCAAAAATTTCTATTATACTCTAGGCAGTCTAGGCCATAGTAAAATTCGACTCTCAAATTCTCTTTGGACATTTTGGAAACGTCGTCGTAGAATAGCTTGAAACTCCTGAACAATTCCTTGTGGCAGATGGACTGAAGTCGAATTTTGTAGATAACAGCTTCTAAGCGACCCCATAAAAAGAAGTCTAATGGGGTCAAAATCTGCAGATCTTGGGAGCCATTGCATTTTTCTGAAACGAAACGAAATGGGGAAGGTTCCTTTATGAGTCATGATTCCCCTCCACGTTGTAAAAACGTTTTCTAGAAAAGTTCAATATCTATTTTACTTCCAGAGCACATTATACGTTTTCATATTGACACCCTGCATGTATTATTTAATAATTGCTCAATATGAGTGATTAAGGCGTCAGGGCTCTCAAGCTTGCTAAGACGGACCTGAAAGTACCTATTTAATATAGAGTAAACGGGTGACAAATACTTGAATGTGAGTTTAAATTTAAATCTTTCTTGTTCTTTGATGTTTTGCAGACTTTGTAACAGCAATTTTCCTACTTGGTACAGTATCGTGTATGGAAGTTTTTCAATACTGCAATCCAAGTTGAAAAGGAAATGCAACAACTTACCATTACAAAAGGTATGAAAACACATCTTATTATAATAATAATAAAAGATAAAATTGCCGCTTATCTAGTATTTTTCAAGGAGTCGGATCAGCAATCCTTCGCACATTATGTTGACATAACCCCGTGAGATTATGTTTAGCTTAAAATATTTGCCACGAAGCAGCTTGGAAGATTAAAATATCAATGACGTCAAATTCTTCACAAAGAACGTGCCTTAACACAGGACTATAGAAATATCTTCAGGAAAAAAGAATATGTTCATACAATTACCGTAATTGTAACTGAATTACGTAAATATTCTAAAAGTTCTATACCGATCTATTTTATACACAACAATTTATATACAGCGTGGCGATAAAGTTCCGCAAAAAATTCATAATTTTGTTATCTACTACTCCTATATTTTTAGGAAAAAACCTGAAACATCAATTTTTTTAAAGACACTTCCTAACGCGTTTTTTATCGGCTTTTCTTTCTTCACATGTACACATAAAATTAAAAAATTCAGAATTTATTATTACTGAAAATAAGAACACTGTAAAAAAAAATGCCGAACGGATATGTTCAAATTGTGCTCCATTAACCGGTTGGAATTGACCAGCACGTGTGTAAACACTTTGTATCGCCAGCTCAATAATTTCCAAGCTGATACTTTTTACGTTTTAAATCGTCTAAATTGTTTGGCTTACTAATACAAACTCCCCATTTCACATGACCAGGCCGTTTGAGTGACTTGCGCGATCATCTGTCTTAAAGCCGCTACATTTCTTTCTCTGAGATCATGTGAAATTACGAGTTTACTTTAGTGGGGTAAACCAGGCTCTCCTTATCCATTGGGCTATAGGTCCACGGGCGCCATTGATTCAAGGATACTTAAGAACCGAATATGTTGAAATGTTTTAGTTAAAAAAAATACTCAAAAGGTTCTGGAACCAATTATTTTAATTCAAATTTTAAAATATTTGTTTAATTGTTCAAAATGGTTTCCATTATTCTCTAGGCAATAATAAAATTATACTCTCTAATTTTCTTCGGACATTTTGGAAAGTTTGTCGCGGAATAGCTCGAAACTCCTGGACTATTCCTTGTAGCAGATGTGCGATGGACTGAAGCTGAGTTTTGTAGGCAACAGATTTTAAATGACTCCGTACAAAGAAATCTAATGGGGTCAAAATCTAGAGAACGTGGGGGCCATTGTATTTGCTAAGACGGCCGTAGGCTAAATCTAGATAATATAAAGCATCGGATTTGTTTAGAAATGGGAACTATCAGCCCGAAAATAACTGAGCGAACGGTACGAAGTGTTTACACACGTGCTGGTCAATGCCAACTGGTTAATAGGGGACAATTTGAACATTTCGCATTTTTCGCAACAAAATTGTTACGTGAGATACTAATTTATTTTATATCGCCAGTTAATGATGAGGGCTATCAAAATAAGGACGAACAAATAGGGTTGACACTTAAAAAATTAATGATAACATCACAGAGCAGAAACGAAAACCGATAGAAAAAAATTTTACGTTAGGAAAAGTTTCAGGGATTTCCCAAAAAACATTAAATATCATAATTATGAATTTTGTGCGGAATTTTATCACCACGTTGTATGTTGTTATAGGGACTAAATAGGTTTTCACACAATTTTTTCTAATTTTAGAATTTAATAGATAATCCTATATTTTATTTCTTATGTTTCGATATTCGTTGTCGTTAAGACAAAAAAAAATAGACTACATGCAATTTAAAACTATGATTTATTTAATTTAGAATTTGTTTGTCTTTCAAATTTTGTTGTCCTGTTTTTAAAGTGACTGGCTATTTTTCAACGTACATTCTGTACATCTACATCTCCGTCATTTTTAATGTTTCGGGCATATCTTCAATATTTTTAACTTTTTTCTGGAGCTGTGCACTTCTTTTTATGAATGGCAGGTTGTCTTTCCTTTGCTGCACTATTTCCCGTATGATGGGTAAACTTATTTTTAATGCATCTGCAACTTAAGACTCTAATCCGACAATTTTATTGGTCTGAAATAGTGACAAGTTCTGCCCGGATTACAGGAGTAAGCGAAAGATCGGTGTATCGTGTAATATCGGAATATAAGCGGAATAACAAGAACATACCATCGCAAAAAATAGGTAAACCGCGTAAAAAATTTCCAGACGGCATTGACGATTTTGACCAAAATTATAAAATTAAACGAACTTACCTAAGTGAAGTTCAATTATAATTATATGAAGCGTCTCGTCGAGAAGATCACACAATGTAGTACCCCTACTTGTTGCCAGACCATGCACAATTTTTAAAGGAAAAAAACCCACTCCCCCAACCGCCTCACATCGCTTCTCCTTCCAGGATACCATTACTTTTTAAAGCCGGTAATTGTTGCAGCCATAATTAGGGTTGTTGCCGAAATAAAAAAAAAAATGAATAATTTTTGGCACGGGAAGGGTGGGTGTGATCTTCTCGACGAGGCGCTTCATATAATTATAATTGAACTTCACTTAGGTAAGTTCGTTTAATTTTATAATTATATTCGCGCCTCTTTCTCGAAGATCACACAATGTAGATGTTTAAAGACGGATGCAACAATGGAAAAAAAAAGAAAAACACACATTTCATTTGGATGTTGTTTGATGAGCAGAAAGAGAAAGAAAACCAATAGTATTGTTACAATAATATGTTTTACAACTAAGTTGTAATAGCTTTGGCCAAGGATAGGTCCGTGCAAAGTGGTTTATTATAAAAAACAGCAGAGGTCTGTGATTTATTAGACCAACCAGCAGCGTTCCTAATGACGTCTAAACTGATACCTTTCCTAGCTGCGGCCGAAGTGGAGGCATAGCGAGTGCTGTGTGCGGTGAAAACATCAGTATCTAGTCCACTATCGGCTAGGATATTTTTTATCCATCGACTGATGGTTTGTGAAGATGCCTGCCGAAAGGGTTTCTTAATTATGAGAAATAAAAAATGAAGCGACGAATTGCGGACTGCTTTGGTTCTGTTCAATTAACTTAACAGCGTGTTGGCTGCACATATTCTAGGGTTTTCTCTAAAGAAGGGAATGCGCAAAACCGGCTGAGGTGTATTGGGCCTTGACGTTTTTATTCGGCCCGGAATTTTTATTTCGATAACTTCTGGCTGTATGGTGACGTTTCTTATTTCGATTAGTGAAAAAGTTTGAACCCGGTGGGCTGTAACGAGTGCCAGCAGGGTAGCGGATTTTTTAGAAAGAAGTTCTAGACAGGTTTTCATGCGGGTATAATTTGGAAAGATGGTCTAGAACAATAGACGGACCCCAAATATTCGAGTATTTGGGTTTTGTTGGTCTTAAATGAAAAACTCCTTTAAAAAAACGCTTGCTCATATGATCTTGGCCCACGTCGGGGCTCGTTATTAGCGCTATAGCTGATCGTCATGTATTGAGAGATCCATAAGAAGCTCCTTTCTCAAAGTGGTTTGATAAAAAGGTTAGAATCGTCGGAATACAGGCAGAAAAACGGATTTATGGTTTGACAAACAAAAGGACCACCAGTGTTGTAACGCAGAGTTGTACTGTTTTAGTGTTGAATCCGTGATGGAAGAAAGGAGCACTGAAGCTGCCGAATTAGGTATGTTCTTTAGTTGATAAGACTGCCTGAGCAGTGTCCGGATACCAGGATAAGTTCTTCCATAACGGGTGTGGCTTCCTGTCAACAGAGAGCAGAAGATTGTAACGGGGTCCAAGATAAAGTGGTTCTGTAACTAGAAGGGACAGAAAGAGCGGGAACCACGTTTGGGAGGGCCAATATGGCACTACTAATATTTCTTCCGCTTTGTCCGAGATAATTTTTTGTAGTGTTCGCGAGACAACTGCGAAAGGGGGGGAAAGCATAGAAAAAATATGGGCCCCAGTTTATAGTGAAGGCGTCTATTTCGAACGCTTCCGGATCGTTAAACCATGATACAAATTTTTTGGCATTTATTATTATTTCTGGTGGCGAAAAGGTCGATATCTGGTTCTCTGATTTGTTTAATGATTTTTGCAAAGTTGTGCAAATGTTATCTGAAGATTTTATGTATGAAGCAAAAATCAACAGATTTCTTGCTTCGCACCATTTCCAAATATTTTGTGCTAAATGGTTAAGTTTCGGGTACTGGATACCCCCTATGCGATTGATATATGAAATCGCTGTTGTGTTATCGATTCGTAGAAGGATATTGGAGTGAGTCAAAGTTTTCGCAAAACATTGTAAACCAAAGAAGGCTGCTACGAGTTCTAATTGATTAATATGAAGGTTTCTTTCCTCGAAATTCCAGATACCATGAGCTTCCAGGTTGTCACTAATAGCTCCCCAACCTGTCAAGGATGCGTCGAAAAAAATGGTCTTTAGAAAACGATCAGTTTTTATTTGATTGGTGGCGGTGAAAATTTTTGATTTCCACCATAAGAAAACATCCTCTAAAGAAGCTGGGATGGACATGGACGCGTCATAGTTGCCTTTTGAGTGTTTTAATGCTAAACATTTGTGCCTCTCAAAGCGTTTGGTGTATAGCCATCCATATTGTATGGCTGGGCAGATTGAAGTGAGCACTCCTACAAAATGAGCAAAGTCGCGAATTTTGCACCTCAAGGTTGTGCTGAATGTAGATAAGAGCTTGAAAGCCTTGACACGTTTGAGATAAGGTAGCGAGATTGTCATTTCTGTAGTGGAGTACACAAAACCCAAATAAGTACAGACTTGGTTAGGAACCAATTTACTTTTGCTGTAATTAATGACAAATCCTAATCTGAGAAAGATAGTTGTTGTTTCCTTGATATTTGCCATACATTCATCATATGAACGTCCGAGTAACAAGAAATCATCTAAATATATAATTGAAAACAGGCCTTTTTTGCGCAGATAATGCTTCAGTGGTTTCATTAATTTGGTGATTTCCGGGGCAGGTACCTTTGTCCACCTTGACTCTTGTTTTTGTATGTTTGTCGCGGTGGACCCCTGGAGTTTTCCGACTTGGAAGTGCTGGCAAAAGCGCGTGGAGCTGCGCTTTTTGCGGGGGCAGACGGTGGCCTGAGGTCAAGGCTGGATTTTTCGAGAGCTTTTGCAACTCTGACCCGGTCACTTAGGTTATCTCCAAACAGCCAAGTATCGACGGGAGCATTATTTACCGAGTCCTTTACACCCTTATTAAGTCCCATAGAGATCAAACTACGCCTTGACATGGATTCCGTATGGTGAATATCGGCAAGCAGCCGTGCAGCATCGCCCGCTATTTCAATCTGTTGTAGTACATCTCTGCCCCCCCTCTTCTTCCTTCAGCAAAATGGTTATCAGCTTTCCTAATGCTGAGAGCGCCGCTCCTATCTGGTTTTGAGCAGAAGCTAGGCGCGCATCCCGTCTTGTTGCTGAGTCGCTGGCGGATGCGACAATTTCAGGATTTAGTTTAGGAGCTGCGAGAAAGGGGCAATTGGTGATGGGCGGATACTTGGTGATTAACATGTCGCGTTGGTCCTCACGAAGGCCCTGTTGTAGAAGGTCCTGCCATACTTTGGCAACGTCTTCCTGGATTGCCTCGCCAACCAAATTATTTGGTAAAGGACTTCTGCCGAGGGCGCTTAAGATCGTATCCTTGAGTTTTGGTGCACTCTCGGGAGGAGGGTCGTGAGAAGGAGATGTATTTGCTCTCGTGGGTGACGTTTTAGTGCCCCTATCGTTTTCGAGAAGCACTACGTCAATCGGGGAACGACCTGTATATGAACAAAACAACATTGTTGTAATATGATACGTAGCGATTGCTTTCGCATGTGCCGCGCCGCGCCGGTGAGATTATTTGTACCGGGTTTTTCCCGCGAACAGCACGTACCTACCTCTCCAAGGGCAGCGGCAATGCAGCGCATACGCAAGGCGTGTGTGTGAAGGTATGTGGTTTTGTTAATTTAGCAAAACCGATCAACCAAGTGTTTTTTGGTTGCCATAGGTTAGCGCAGCTACGGGAAACATCACGTGTGTCCCACAATGCAGATCTCGTCTGAATTGATAGTACAATACTGTACCGCTGCATGTTGAGCTCAGGTTTATTAGTTTTCACAATTTAGAGCAGCTACGGGAAACATCACGTGTTTCCCACAATGCAGATCTCGTCTGAATTGATAGTACAATACTGTACCGCTGCATGTTGAGCTCAGGTTTATTAGTTTTCGCAGTTTAGAGCAGCTACGGGAAACATCACGTGTTTCCCACAATTCAGAACTCGCCTGAATTGGTAGTACAATACTGTACAGCTGCTGAAGAAGTGTTGCGATGATTATAGGATAGAACTTACGTTGATCAGAGTCTGGATCGGTGTATGATGGCTCCATTAGTGATCTAGAATCACTGCTGGCTTCGTCGCTGGTAGAAAGAGCGTAGTTGGGTCGCCGATTGTGTCGTTCAAAAAATCGAAACTTGGCTTCCAGTTTTCGCAATTTTCTTCGTAAGGAGCTATCTTCCGGCGTATCTGAAGCCCTAGAGGGGCTTCGCCGTTTAGAGGCTCGAGGCATGGGGTGATCACAGTTACAAGGGCGAAACAAAAAACACGACACTATCGCGTAACGTCTACACGGTCCGACACAAAGAAGAGTAATGGTATCCTGGAAGGAGAAGCGATGTGAGGCGGTTGGGGGAGTGGGTTTTTTTCCTTTAAAAATTGTGCATGGTCTGGCAACAAGTAGGGGTACTACATTGTGTGATCTTCGAGAAAGAGGCGCGAATATAATGCAATTCATAAAAAAGGGCATGAATTCTTTTTCCGCACCGAGTTACCCACTATAGACAAAGTGCTACACGTTGTTAACGAAGACAACGACTTGCCGAATTTTAAAAGGAAAACATTATATAAAATTTTGAAAAAACGAAATTGTAAGTTATTTGCGAACGATAAAAACGTATCGACAATAAGGTAAAAAATTATATTATTTGGACGAAACGTAGGTAAATGCAGGCCATACGAAAAATAAAATATGGAAAGATGAATCCGTAACATCGTCAAGACGAGCGTTTTTATCGCGATTGTCCCCCGGGCCTAAAAAATCCGTCGGGCAAGGTAAGGAGGTTAATTATTACACACATCGGTAGTGACACGGGATTTGTTAATAGCGGTCTATGGATTTTTGAATCCAAAATAGCGGGAGATTACCACGAAGAGATGAACTCAGAAAAGTTTGAGGAGTGGTTTTCAAAAGTTCTTTTGCTACGTGAGGATAACCGTGTCATAGTACTTGATAATGCTACGTACCATTCTCGAAGGCAAGAGAAAACTCCAACAACATCCTGGACCAAGCCTTCAATTAAGCAATGATCGTCTTCAAAAGTATTGCTGTTGAAGACAATATGTTGAAAAGTAAGCTGTTGCACATAGTAAAACAACACTAGCCTAATTATAATTACTGCTGTCGACGAAATGGCTAAAGCATAAAATGAAACTGTGTTTAGACTTCCGCCGTACCATTGTGAGCTCAACCCAATAGAATTAATTTGGGGTCAAGTCAAAGGTCATGCGGAGGCAACAAATACCATCTTCAAATTTCCAGGTATCATAAACTTTCTTCTGGAAGGTATTAATCAAATTCGTGCTGTGAAGTGGTTAAACTGTGTGCAACACGTAATTAACGTTGTTGAAAAACATGTGGGAACTGGTTAATATTATTGAAGTGGCGGTGGAACCCGTCATTATAAACATAAATTTTGAGTCTAGTGGTACTTCTGAACTTTCTGACGAGAGTATTTTTATGTAGTTAGTTTATCTGCATACCGTTTTCAGTAATGTAAGTACATATATTTATTTTCTAACGCTTTAACACTAGTTTGTATCCGCACAAGGCGTGATCGTGCGAAAAAGCTTCCGCTGCGTTCACGTCCATGTGTTTATGTCTACTGACTAGACGAAGTATGATCAAAAAATACGGTGAATGAATTTTTATAGCACCATTTGCTGACGGTACATCCATTTGAAGTAATAAGTCCGATAGCCTGATCCTTTGAGATAGCCAGTGTCAAGTTTGAACAAGTTGTGACTTTTCAAGCGGCTTCCAGAGCCGAAAGAGTGAGGTCGTGTTTACTGTATCTGTCGCGCATCATGGATTTTGAACAACGCGTGAACATTAAGTTTTGTTTTCAGTTGCAAAAAAGTGCCAAAGAAGCTCATGAAATGTTCAAATCAGTGTATGGCGATAATGTGGTGACACTGAAGACCGTTTACAAGTGGTACGAGCGATTTAAAAGCGGAAATGAGTCAGTTGAAGACGAGAAACGGCCAGGACGTCCTTCGACCTCAAAAACAGACGAAAACGTGCAGAAAGTGGCAAAAATGGTTCATTCAAACAGGCGATTGACTATTCGAGAGCTTACCGAAGAACTGAACATCTCATACGGATCCGTGCAAAGCATTTTAACCGATGATTTGCAAATGAGACGAGTGAGTGCCAAATTTGTTCCTTCTGATCCGTGAGTTTTTGGTCGAAAGAAAGGTTCCTGTCTGTCCACATCCGCCTTATTCTCCGGATTTAGCACCATGTGACTTCTGGCTCTTCCCAAAAATAAAAACCGTGCTAAAAAGAAAACGTTTAGACACCATTCCCCACATTGAAAGGGCAACGACGGAGCAGCTGAAGGCCGTTCCGAAAGAAGCCTTCCAGAAATGCTTCCAAACATGGAATCACCGTTGGGATAAGTGCATCGCTAGCCAAGGAGAGTACTTTGAAGGAGATTAATTTAAATTTGATGTAACCTTATTATTTCGTTCGTAATAAAATTCATTTACTGTATTTTTTGATCACACCTCGTACAGTATAGCCGGCATTGATTGTGTATCTTCTAGCTGAGCGATAGGCTTTTGAAACAATAATTGATTACAGACACGTTATGTTTATATGTGAGATTAACAGATGCTTGAAACAATTAGTCAAACAATGAACCGAGTATAGTAAGAAAAAGATATACAAACATTGCCTCCGCGCAGGAATAAGGTACCGTTTAGCAAGCATTTACAGTTTACATAAGAATACATATAATTTGTGTGGATCAGACGACGCAACTGCGGTAGGGTGCAAAATGTTATACAAAATGTAATAAATACTTAGTGTAATCACTTTGCCAATTTTTATTTATTTCTGTAATTGATAACATTATAGCTTCTTCTTCTTAATTTAAGACTTCGTCCTGTTATTTTTCCATAACTAATTGAAGAAAAATGTAACAATCGTCTAAGCGGTCTAATTATTCCCTCGAGCTCGGGGACCCTTCAAGCTGGGGCCCATGGCGGCCGCCAGGTCCGACACCCGCTTGATCAGCCACTACTAATATCTTAATAATACCAGCTTTATCAACGATATAGTATGTATTTTAAATTACCTCTTAAAAACGGAACCTACACACTAAGTTCATATATTTTTTCACCAATGTGTTCAATCGTATTTATTAATAAACAATTTAAAAAGAAACAGACTTTAAATGTACTTTAAAACAAATTACATATCGATTTGATCGTATATCGGTTGTAAAATACTGCTTATTATAATATTATATATTAAAACTTGATTTTTCGTCGTTTCCGGCCCGAACTTCCAATATTTAGGACCAATACGAGAAAAAAAAAATAACTGTACAACCACATGAACACAGTCAAAATTACGTCGTCTTTAATACTCTTAATAATAATCAATTTATCAAAACGGTATAATAATCAGGCATTTATTGCGCGATAGCGCGCAACGATGTGCACCGCTCTTTATAATAGCCTACATTTGAATTTTTTACTGCTCTTGATTGTAAACGAAAGATTCAACAAATTTTACGAAACACAACGGTTTAGTATTTATTGAAATTTTCGACTTCGGACTATCTGCAAACATGCGTCCACATATTCCAGTGCTCTTATTTCGGTACTTCCCCCTTGTCAACAGGTTACATTATTTTTAATCCACGGAAAGCTATAATGCAGTATGACTCAATAATTATTCAACAAAAGCTGCTTTATAATTACATTAATATGACAGAAGTAGCGTACCATTGAATAAATAGGTACTTACCATAAATACTCTTTTACCACTAGTTGCACAAAACAGCAGTGTACGTATAATTCCATGTCGCAACTCAAGACAAGTCTGTGCTAAGCGGCAGGGAATCTGAACTTATTCGGATTTAATTCGACTGTTTCCGTAATTGTCGGGTTAATGGAGGGTTTACACGTACAAGGATTTAGCAGCGCCAGTTTGAAAGACACTGCAACTTTTAGGCCAGTAATGGTTTGTATACATTTCTTAATTTTACCTTGCCAATTCCATTTTTAAACTGGAAACTGTCGTGTTTGTGTGTGTCTATGATAACATGTCAAATGAACTTGTTCATGGCGCCTGCTGTATAGTTACAACTTTACAAGACTATTAGTTGACGATATGGTTCATGATTTAGAAACGAGAAGAGATCATAAACAAAATGGCTGTTTAGGGGCGATTGCTTGTATACAAAATTAAGGTGCATGTAACCGCAATTAAATTAAAGCAATTGTGTGTATGGAAGACAGGGGCGTGCCGTGGGATTTAAAGAAAGGGAAGCAAATTTAAAAAAACTTATTTATAGTGTAATTCGATCCTCCTGTCCTGTTTAGCAAATTCAGTAATAACGTTGTCGTAAAATCGTGGATGTTCAGACATTTACAAACAGTATCAATTAACCTTTTTAATATCACGAATTTTTTCTACCAGTGCATTATGCTGACGAAGACTTATTTTCAACTGATTATCTATATCTATAACATGCTGGATGCGTGACTTTCCAAATAATTTTTCCTTAATTACCGCCTGCAAGTAAGACCGAGATATTGCATGCCTCTTTATAACTTTATGTACATTATTTAAGTCGGAAAACCCACTTATTCCAAACGCCTTTTTCATTTATGAAAAGTAGACACGGCCTACAAAAAAGTTTATTTGAAATATCACAACCCGTTAACCATTCGTTATGTTCGTACATATCTACATACATTAAAATATCTAGTGCACGTTTTCACTTTAGTTGTTAAATGTTTTTGACGGGTTTTGGTCTACCTTTTTCAGTTATTTCTAATTTTTCCCTAAAACTGTATGTGAAAAATCCTTTTTTTAATACACCACACCTAACACAATTACACGAGACGAAGTTGAAGCCATAGCCATGAGGACAATTTTGTTAAGAAGCAATTCAAAAACTGCTTACTTCGGTCACTAAGGGGCAGCGAGTAAATCGGCAAGGTCGCCAACCTGCAGCATGCTTTGCACTTGCATCCTTCATATAAAAAGCTTAGGCAGTAGGCAGACTTTCGAATTGCTTCCAAAAATTCACCATAACGCACATGCGACACTCGATAGAGATGAGTGTGTGGCTGTGGGTGGGCGGTTTGCATTAATAGAGATTAGTGAATTGTGTGAGAGCGTTATATTGTTTTATAATAAATTTTTATTTTCTAACAAAATTTAAAGGGAAGCAATGCTTCTCTTGCTTCCATGGAGCGCACGCCCCTGATGGAAGATCCGCAAAGCTACTGCAACCATTTACGGATGACACACAAAAGAAATGTTTGACATTCCCTTACGTCGTGTAGCACCGTGCATTAAAAAGACGTACACCGTAACGAGAGATGCATCTAAGCAGGTACTACTGCAGACGCAGACCTTTCTTTACTGGTGATATTTTAAGTTAGTGGCACGCGAAAAAGTTAAAAGTTTGCAAAATGTTTCGATACGGGCGCATATAAGCCCCAACTTGCACAACAGTTTTAAGTTGACCTGTGAAACTTTGCTTTTCGAAGTACGCCAGCGGCTGCTGGGGCCTCTTAATCCATGAATGTGTAAACCTCGCTTTACAAAATGAAATTTACTTACGATTTAACTGAAAGAAAATGTTCCAGCTGCCGCTACAGTCGTGAAGATAAATGCTCAACCGCGAAAATTGTAGTCATAACAACGCATGTAAAGGTATGTAATACCAAAGAGCACTATATTTACAATATACTGCTCTTTGGTAATACATTGGCATTTAGAAACACACGATTACGACAATTTTTTAAGTACCTCTATGTAAATATATAGCTCAAAAGCAGATACAATATACTTAATGATCGATACACTGTTTTAGTTCATTTTTATACTGAAATTTAAGTTTACAAAAAAAAAGGCATTAAAACTTGAATTTGTAATTAAGTAGAGCAGAGCAGAGGGTAGAGGTTTAAACATATAGGTTTTATGGTCTTAGAATTTCTAAACACGCTTAGATTTATATAAGACTTGTTCAAATATAAACATTGTAACTGAGTGGAATATACTCCAATCTTGGATTTTTGTACGTGTGGGCAAGGCAACATTTGGTCGCCCCTCTTCCCAACTAAAATGAACTGAAGGTCATATACAAAGTGATCAACGACGTGAGGTCACTACTTCGGGCACGTAATCTTTAGACCAAATATAGTTAAAAATTCTATTAAAGTTATGCCCTAAAATAAACCGTTTTCAAAATACAGAGTGTTAAATTATTATTTATTAAATATGTAATTACAATTTTAGAAAAGCCAATATTTATTTTTATTTTAGTCTAAATTCACTATAAAGATTGTTCAAAATGGCCACCGTTGCTCTCGAGACACATTCTGACTCTGGTCATATCACATATCATTGGTATTCAGAATTGGTTCTGCTGCCTCAAAAATGCGTCTCCTAAGATCTGCAACAGTCTCTGATGGTGTTTCGTATATCATATCTTTCATATGAACCCACAAATAATAATCTAAACAAGTTAAGTCTGGAGATCTTGGCGGCCAGGTGAGCTGTACAAAGCATGGACTGGAAGTCCCCCTCCCTGAATCTAAGATTGTGTGTTTACTAATTATACAAGGTGTCTCATGACCTGAGGTCACTACTTCAGCTACGTGTAGGAGAGGTGAAAAGAAGTCGAAACTGGAGAGTGGTCATTTTCTCTAAATCGACTATTAAAGAAGTTATGGCCTGTTTTATTTAAATACTGAATCATAACTGGCACTTCGTTGTTTTATTGTAGTAATTAGTTGTCAATCTCACAATAAATTTATTTTAAAAAGTTTGCAAATGTTCAGACATGTAAGTGATACAAAAAAATAAGAATAATATCAAAACCGGAAGAAGGTTGGTCATTAAGACGCATTTCTGTTGATTTAAATGTTAGATATTGTTGCATCTCCATCTGCAATTGAAAAAAGATGGTATCAGCAGCATGATGTTGGATCGGGACGTTCAAAAGTATCTAGTGAAGAAATTATATGCTGCGTTGGTAAAATATATTACGCAAGTACCCATTTCCACAGCAGTGGAAGCACGAGAGGAAACAGATTTTCGAAACTCGGTTAGAAGTGCACGTAGACGTGTAAGACGAGCTGGTTTAATTACCACTGCAGCTGCAAGAGAGCATAAAGAAATTAATTAATTGTTTCTTGCCTTACTTCGTTGAAATTCATATTTATATTTTAATAATAATAACAGACTCAATTTCTACAGGTATTTATTTTTTGTGCTCTATACGTATTAAAACATTTTACATGTCATTTTCAAAAGCATTTAATATTGTAAACATTTGTGGTTAGTGCAAACAGCATTAGATCTTGATTTCGGACTTGGCTCTGGTCTTCTGTTCCAAAATTCCAATAGCCCGGAATTTATGAGCTCAATTTGCTCATTCATTAAAAGCGTATTTGTTAAAGTGTGTTTGCGAATTTGAAACACCTCGAGTATATCCAATTTACGTTTATCATTACAGAAGTGTAAACATGTTATTATATTATTTGATGTCAATGCATGTTCTATGTTCTAATAAATGTTTAGCGTAGTTAGATTTTTCTGGGTGTTTGTATTTGTTTGAACGTATGTGTTCTTTGTATCTGGTATCAAAACTTCTAATTGTTTGACCTCTGTATACATAACTACACTGTGAACAGTTTAATTTGTAAATACCTGATTTTATCAAATTGTTAGTTCTATCTTTTGCGTGGAATAAGGTGTGAAAAGTGTTTTTTGTTGTTTTATAAATTACTTTAAATGTACTTCTTTTGATTATAATTTTAGCAATTTTCTCCAACATATTACCTAAATATGGAGTGTGCAATTTGTTTAATAATCGAAATCTCTTTGGTATAATCACTGTTACTTAGCGGAACTGTTAGAGCTCTATGTATGACCTATATGCTGCTAATTTATGTGATTTTATGCTGACATGAGTCCTGTGGCATTGTGATATCTGTGTAGGTTTTCTATAAATAGGGTATTCGAGTTTGTTTTTGGAATTACTTCTTATGTTTAAGTCTAAATAATTAATACATCTGTTTTGTTCTGTTTCTAATCTAAAGTTTATGTTTGGGTGTAGACCGTAGAGTATTAATAAATATTAATAAATCACCAATAAATTCAAATGAACTATTAAAACATGCTAAAATATCATCAATGTAGCGGAACCAAAATATAATTATCGAAGATTGATTTGATTAAAAAAGTCGATCTTCTAAATGTTGTATAAATATATTAGCTAAAAGTAGTGAAATTGGACTTCCCATTGGTAAACCGTCTTTCTTTAGATAAGTTTAAATATATCTATTATTATTAATATACATAAAGAAATTAGAGTAGGATTTGCACTCCAATATCTAAACAGAGATGATGACTTCTGGAGTAGAGTTGTTTGTTCGAACGAAAGGGTTTTACAATCGTGCAATAATAGGAGAATACGGGTATATAGACACAGAAATCAACGGTTTGAAGAAAGATATGTTCATAATTTAAATTGTAGTGTTTTCGGTTAACGTATGGGCTTGGATAAACTCAGAAGATCGAGGCACTTGGTTCAATATAGAAAATCGTGTAACAGGAGAGACTTACCGAAATATTTTGAAGACCATTATGTTATAAACTGATTTCTAGAAAACAATACCATTTTTCACAGGACAATTGCCCTGTTCACGGGATAAATTTAGTGGAATGGCCTTCAAAAGTCCCGATTTGAATCTAATTGAGAACATACGGGCTTTTCTTTAAAAATAATTCATTCTCGGCAGATTAGGCCTAGAAATAGAGGAGAATTATGGGAGGTGATACAGGAGGCGTGGCATCATCTTGATAAAAATTGTGTGAAGCATTTGGTTCTATGAATGAATAAAAGATTGCAAATTGTGTTAGAAAAAAATGGAACTGTTTCCTAATATTCATGATTTATTTAAGTTTATATCTTATGTTGAGTTTATAATTCTGTTTAATATATTTTACATTTAATTTTAAACGTTTCCACTATTTCAATAAAACTTTAATTAATTAAAATAAAACTAATTTGAAAATTTCGGCGTTTATAATGAGACGCCCATGACTTTGTGACCTTTTTAGTGGTAGAAAATAGAACACTGAAGGATAAAGAATGAGAAATAGTACATGCAAATCAGGTAATACAATTTGTCCCAAAATAATAATATACTGCTATCGTCACTTCAATTAAACTAAGTGTGTAACATGAGATATTTAAACAATTGATTCAGAGAGTTGTTGGTTATCCACTGTAGAAGAACAAGCGGTGTTAAAATAACCGCAACAGTTCAAAACACTCCAAGTAACCTTGCAATTGGATAAAGTGCAACTGTGCTGTTATTATACAATGCAGAATAAGAAATATGAAATAAATGCGTTATCCAGTACTAGGCTGAACCAGGCTAACTACATTTTCACAAGAACGTGTGTACTTTTAATTCGAAACTACTGCACTGTTTACAAACAACATCTTGTACAGGGTATTAGCAGCTACCGTTAAAAAGTAACTTAATTTATGTGTAACAGCACATGTTTCTAACTTAACTTTGATGAGAATTTTAGAAGGCTGATTATTGGAAAAATGTGTTTGGTGTGTACGTATGTTTAAATGTACGAAAGTAGCTAAACATTGGGTATTAAAATTAAATGGTACGCAGTGGCGGCAGGTAAAAAATGCGTGAAATGCTATTATAATAACCCTAATAATAACAAATAGAAAAATATAATCCAATGTCAACCTACCTAGTTTTTGTAGTCTATCCTTCTATACTTTAATGCAGCAAAAATTATTTATTTATGTCTTCGTAAAATGGTTGATTTTTTATTAATTCTAGTAAGAGTTCTTTTTGAGTTGAAATATTTTCCAAAGAAGAAAGCCTATCATTTCTTAAGTATATTTTTATTCGCTTAAGGCTAGATAATCTTCTTTCCACCAATGCACTTGTCGACGGAATTGTTAATATGAGGCAAAACAATTTGTAGGCTTCGGTAAAAATTTCTTTGTTCTCATTGACATTTTCTAGTAATTCTTGGGTCTGTAGATTGCGGTAACTTTCATCGGCATAAAGAAGATTTAATTCGTGACGCTGACTTTTTGTAAATATTTTGCCATAAAATTGACCTAAACTTTCAAATGTTTTAGACGGAAAACACGAATCATATTGTTCGAATTTCGTAGTATCAGCCAAAGACATGAATTGTAACTTATCGCAGTCTTGAAACCTTACTTCCATTTCCATTACAATGTGATCCAGTACTTCATAAAAGCAAATTCTATGTTTTCTTCTAATGTCATTATTTGTAAGGCTAGCGTATTCCCGCTTAGGGCGCTTAGAAATATCGATTTATGTTATTTCTATTTCCTTAGTCTTTTCGAAGAGCGTATCAAAGGAATCGTCATTCCTTTTCCTCTTTAATAGTTCAGTAGTTTTATTTATTTTAGTAACACAAAAATTAATATCCAGTGATATCTTTTGGAGAACATCAAATAATATATCAGTGAGAGAGAAAATATCATTAAATATTACAGCTAAAAATATGAATTCAAAATTGTTGAAATGTTGTTTAAAAACCGACTGTCAAACCCGAACATGCAGTTCAGCGGCTGATTGAGACTGAACTCTTCACTTGCGCGATTCACCGTGAACCAATTGTAGATATTGACATAGGCATTATCATGGCAAAGGAGGTTCACTACAATTGCACGAATGTTGTAGGTGAGATTTTTTTATCGCCACTGTGTTCACGCTCGACGGACTGCATTTAAAATTTAAATTTTAAGTACAAGGGGACCAGAAAAAATGTAATGTGTTTGTTTTCACTAAGCTCATTGTATCTACGAGTATGTATGCCATAAATAAACGACTCCTAATAAGTGTAATGCCGACAAATAATTTGTTAGGTAATTTAAATTAGTATTCGCAATTGAATGAAAATTTTAGGTGAAGAGGCATTTCACCTACTTCACTTGGCGAGCCGCCACTGATGGCACGTTTATTATGATAACTTATACGAAATAATATTTGTATAAAGTGGCCAATTACTGGTAGTGGTGGCTGACTATAGTGGCTGACTGTAGTAGCATATAATATCATGTTTCACGAAAGTTACTGAATAAATTGTACGGGTTAAATAGGAAATAAAACGCAGCACTATTTTGTTGACATGTACGTATATTTAAAAGAAACATTCCTGATTGAACCTTCAACATATACCGAGAAAATTAAGATGCGTCACATTTTTTATAAATTAATTTAACACTGTAACATTTATACATTTTGATCGCTTATAGTTCAAACTAACAATCCGTGCAGGAAGTCTAATGATTTATAGTACATTAATGGTTTATAAATAGAGAAGAAGCGATAAAGATACACAGATAACAGTTTCCGGTACGGTTTATGCAATACTTATGTATGTACCATATAGAAATTCTTGTAATTGTCGCATACTTAGTACAAAAATAATTATTTGTTAGAAATCGGGTGACTAATATGCCAAATCGTTCTATATTTATTAACAATTACCTAAGTGTGTATTATTATACTACGGTCACCTGATATTATTTGCCTTTAATTTTGAAATGATGATGGGGTTTACCTTTATTCATTTAATATCGTATAAACGCTAAACTTATAACAAACAAATTGTGTACGTAGTAGCACATATTAAAGTTAATATCCATTTTAACGAAGTTTTAATATTTGCAAACATTTGCGACTGTTTTTGAGTTATCACATTCTTGAAGAAGTTATTTTGTTCACAATTATGTTCCTTCGCGTTTTTATGCATAACAGAGATATACCCTGTGTTGACTTCTACTAGATACAGAATATTAGAATTCAAATTATTAAAGGAAGCGACACTGGAATCATAAAGTATGCGTCCCTGTATATTTTATGTAGAACACGAATTGCTTTATCTACTACAAACATTAACGTTAAGATTATTTTCTTCTTGCTTGTAAAACATAAATTTAAACATAAACTAGTAGATGAACAAAACCCGCTACTGTTTATCTTTAAATATATTTATATATAGTTATTGATTTACTTGGGCATTTTTGGATCTTTCATGTAATTGATTACTTTATAAATTATACAAGACAGTATTAACAATTTCAACAGGTTTTATTTTTTAACTTATGGTTAGAGATGACATTTACAAATCTCCTAATAATTTTAAGCTGCTAACAATGCTCACCCATTTACATAAAATATATACGGAATAACAAAATTTAGTTTAGCTTGCCATTTCCTATTTTCGATTAATACCAAAATAAACGATCATCATAAACATCAATTATTCTAAGCGGAAAGATTATTAAAAGATTTGTCAAAGTATTTTTCAAATGGATACTGCAGAGCATACCTACAACGCGCACAACTTCTTGTTCTTATATACTCCCAGCATTTTGTGTACTGAGACAATTTAAAAAAATTTAAGCATATACCAATGAGGCGCTGACCATCGTTTAAATTTTAATTTATAATCTTTAGCAAATTTGCTCCCGATGTTTTACATTTCGAAAGAAATAAGATTTCAACCTAGAAAAAATTCTTAAGGTTTTTTTACTTAAAAATTTCCATATTCGCTTCATAATCCTTTTTTAAGGACCGTTCACCTGTTGGCAGTACTTTGTGTTACGTTGATGTTAACCATATTCTATAATTGTATAGTGTCTGCGTGGTTTCTACTGTGTTATCTGTTTAATGATCTTGTATTTGGTTGCCTTTTTATGATCTGTAATTGGTTTCCTACAAATTTCGATTTTATGATTAACTCTTTTCTAAACACTTATCAGTAAGCACTACTAATCACGTGTTCTCCTCAAGCGGACACCAGCTTTGATATTACCCTACATTTCTCTAACAATAACTTACTACTTCTGATCTTGTAATTTACTCTCTCTTATGGATACAGCAAACCGATACAAAAAGTATAAATCAAGTATACGTGTTAAAGGACTATGACGGTTCACGCTGCCTCCTTCAACCTTTTTAATGTATACATTTAATTACTAATTTCTAACCGACCAACAAATATATTCACTTTGTTAATACCATAGCGTACAGGCGGTCTACTAGCAGTACACATAAGTTTTTTTTAAACTTAAACAGTGGTCAACGACTTCAGCACTTTTAATTTCTATTAATTTTATTTGCTTCCGTTGGGTCCTAGATAATTATTAATTATAATTATATTTATATTAGGAAAGGCGTACCGTGTCACGCATGCACAACATTCTCATAAAAAGTGCACAGTCCTGTCCATTCTGGTCTTAGAATTATAATTTTTTCTAAAATAAATTGTAATCTAATGGCTAGAGGACTGGGCTCCGGTGCGGAAGGTAGGGAGTTTAAATTCCCGAATCGGTGCCTGGTGGTCGGCCTACCCAGTTGCTTGATTATAATTGGGTACCTGCGTTTGAATGAACAAGGGGTAATGATGCAGTTGGCTAACGCATGATGCCCACTACGTATCATAAATTTGATACGCAACAACAGAGTATGAAAGCTCTAACCTTCCGCCTTGCAGACCAAACTCCTAGAGTCTCCCCATTTTTATTATTATTACTGTATTTAAAAAAAGGTTCTTTTTGTGGAATTATAAATGTTAGATCAAAATGGCTCAGAAATATTCATAGCAATGCACCTTTAGAAGTTACACGTTAGAATTTACTAGCACTCAGTATAGCTCTGCTTATAAATACATGAAACAGTTAAAACTAAATTACATACTACTACAAATTATATTTCATTAAATAAATTATTAGTTAAAGAAATTGATGCACAATAAACCTTAGTACAGTTTTTTATAGTATTTTGCAGCAGTCATGATGCGTCCACAATGCTCGATGCTCGTAGTGAGAGAATCCAGCAGTTTTTTATACAATAAGATATTTGCAGAAGTAGCTTCCGGTTCTAAAGATTTTTAAATGATGCCATGGAGTTTAACAGTACAGTGTTGCAAGTTTAAACCACTAATGTCCACGTACAAAAGGTAGAGGTATAATGTGAGGAATTACTGGGTCAGGAATATGCTCTTCTTTGTCTTCGTGTCATCTATGGGTATCATCTATCACAAGGGAGTGTGCGTGAGTTAATGCTGTCCACAATGGCGACCTGTAAAAATTCAATAAAGTTCAGTTCAGTAAAATTCAAAACTGCTAATATAAGTACACAAATTAGTGCTTTGATATATTTATGTAATTGTTTATAATAGCATACATGGTTTTGTTGCACAAGTTAGATTGGAAGATTAATATTTTGCAAATTAGTCTCTACGCTAGTTTTAAACATATATTTCTCAGAAATAATATTGTAAAAAAAGTTCATTGCAAACATGTTCCATTAAATTTATTATATACAGTACGAAAAATCAAAGTATCGATAGCGATTGGTCGTGAAGTCTTAGTTTAGCAGTTTAGTACAAAAATTTTTTTGTTAGTACCTGCAATCGAATTTACGTTTGCAAAGATATTCGATCAAGAGGAAGTTTGCAATTCTGTTCGCAAACGTGTTGAATGGGTATCCCTAAGACAATATGACAATTTTTAAATTTTTTTTACATTTAAGAGTATACATGTTATGTATAACATACAGAATTAAGAATTAACCTACGGGAATATATTTCATAGGATCTGTTTGACTATAAATCAAAGAGTGCAGCCTGTCCATCATAGCTTGAGCTTAATTCTGGGCATAGTGTTTGATTAATACTCAATAACACAAAATGAGCGATGTTTACTGAAATTAAAAGAATCACAATAACTCACTTTTTAAGAATGTGTATCAAATTCTTTATATTAAAGACGTTTATATTGAATAAAACATTATCGCAACGCACGGAGATAAGCATATTGGACAACTAAACACCGTTATGTACGAGGAGTGTTTAAATTAAAACCTCATCTGAAGAATTTAGCAAAAAATAGAGTAATTAAAGGTTGACCGTGACTCTTGTTAATATATTCACAGCAATTATTTCGCTGTAATATTATTTTAGCAGTTACAGGTAAGATGTAGGAAACCTTTGTTCATTGCAGCGTGGCATAACGCGTAATAATCAACTTTCTTATGAATGAAGGTGTAAATTAATGTCTTTCTAAAAGTCGGACGTTTGATTAGTTTAAATCTATTAGAGACGGCAGAACTTGTGTAGAGAGTAAGCCTTATATACGACAAGCTGTAACTTCGATTAATCGTGCAAAGGAAGAAAATGTTAATGCCCTTATTCGGCAAAACAGGCGGGTAGGAGTTCTCAAAATTTACAAGTTAGTGTCGGAAGTGTTAAACACGTTGTATAAAGCAAGTTGAAGTATTGTAAGGTGAGTGCCAGGTGGATTCCGCGCATATTGACCGAAGAACACAAGTTGAATCGTTTGCAAATCGCTTCTGCATAACTCAATTGATATGAGAGAAAGGGAGGTACATTTTGTGCTCAACTGTGGTAGCTGATGAAACCAGCGTACACTATTTAACTCCTGAGTTAAAATGTGCAAGGATGCAGTGGTGTCTTACCACATCTCCAAAGCCAAAGAAATCAAAAAGTGCCTTGTCAAATAGTAATGTGATGGCAACATTTTTTTTGGGATTCTTAAGGGGTGGTTATTGTTGATTTCCTTACAGAATGTCGAACAATGAATGCAAACTATTATTTGATACTTCTGCACTACAAACTTAAGCAGGTGATCAGGAACAAACGGAAGAGAAGACAAAGTTCTATTTGATTTCTGCTAGACAATGCTCGCTCTCATACCTCTGAAAGAACAACTCAAATCATAAACAAACTAGTCAGTCACTATACAGTCCTGACCAGACTCCCTTCGATTTTTATTAGTTTGGTCCATTAAAAGAATTTTTAGTCGGGAACAGACGTAACGACGTTATCAAAGCTGTTCAAGAGTGGATACGCGTGCAACCCAAAGACTTCCTTCGGGAATGTATTAGAAAGCTTCCAGATCGGTGGCGCATGTGCATCGCTAGGTAGGAGGATTACATCGAAAAGTAATGTTTTTCATCCTTCTAATATTGTAACACCCTTTTAAAAAAAGTAATTCCTGTTTAAATTTAAACACTCCTTGTATAACATAAATAAGATTTGAAACGATTTTTATGTTACTCGTATAAATTGATATTTTAATGAGTAATTTCGCTACTCGTTTAAGTACATAGTCCATTATGATGGAAATACCACAACTTGCTACAGGGACAGTTGAATATAATCACTGAAAAGGATTAAAAGGTAAGGTGATCTATAAAAATTAGCTGTTCAATACCCGTCTTATACAATCATAAAGAATCGAGTTGCAGCTTTTAAGTAGGACATTGGACGTTAGAAATGAAAAAGAAAGAAAAGGGCAGTTTCACTGGAGAATATTGATGCTATGCTTTAAATAATATTAGGTAATCATCGACATGAACTAACAAGTATAGCTGAGACACTAAACATTTCATACGACCGCAGTTTTCACATTGTTCTCGATAATTTGTCGATGAGAAAGGATTCTGCAAAACGGGTTCTAAAATGTGAGAACAGAACAGAATCAAATAACAAACATAAAATTAATGTTGATTTACAACCGTTTTAAAGAAAATAATAAGAATTTTTTGAACCAAATTGTATACGGATATATTATTATAATGTTGTGGCGAAACAACAATGAATGGAATTGAAATACCTTGGCTGTTCAACATTCCAAGAAGTGTAGCCCGTAGGAATCAGCAACATAAGTTTTAGAGATAAATTAGTAATGAACTGTTATTTATAAAATAGTATAACAATACCAGGGAAATATTAATAACGGCGTGACATAAAATTCTGGAAATAGTGACAGTATTTCCACTTCCGTATAAATAACGAATCGCTATTCAAAAAGAGAATGGTTTGACCACTATATTTATTTGACAAAGCTTTTACTTCTTCAACTTAACAATATTTGAAATATCAGAAATCAAATTGAGAAGCTCTGGGTGCCGTAGATTTTATCTGATTTTATCCATGGTTTCTGGAAAACAAATTGTTGTATACCATTCAGCGTTAACTGTTCTTCAATCTTCTAAAGAAATGGTTGCGACATGTCCAGTACAACCGATGAAACAAGCGATCATTTTCTTGGAAGTGCTTCGTGAACGAACAACTTTTGTGGGATTCGGTTCATCTTGGGACACCCAAACAGTGGATAGTTGCGCAGTTTCCAGTTCATACGAATATATCTAAGTTTCGTCACCTGTTACGATGTTGTATACGGATTTTGCTGTTCCTCGGTCAAATTTTTGAGCATTTCTCCTTTTTTTGAGCTTCGGTCAAATTATGAGGAATCCATCCGGAACAGATCATTTTCACACCTAAATGTTCATGTAAAATCGAATATACTACAGTCTTCGATATGCCTAAGGATGCCTCTATCTCACTGTACGTCACATGCCGATCTTCTTCAATCATGTTGCGCACAACATCGATGGTTTTTGGAATAACAACTGATTTTGGTCGGCAAAGCAATTGTAGTCAGTTTTTTGTGATGGTGCTTCATTATCAAAAGTCGAACAAAGCGATTCTATGCATTGTTGTTTAGTTAGGCCTTTACCAAAATCGTAAAAAATAGTCCAACGAAAACTTTCTAGTGAAGTTTCCATTTTTTCACAAAATTGCTTTTTTTAAACGGTCACAGTAATCAAACTACTCTGCTAAAAAAATATTCTAAATCTGTTTTTTTCTTAAATAGTCGGCCAAAAAATTTTATACAAATTTCGTGCATAAATGATTTTACAACGCTCCAGCTAATGCGAGCTGTCGCGTTGTTAAATCAACTTTTCCGCACTCTAATGTAAATAACTATTTCTGATTACCAAATACGAGGGCAGCTTTTTAAGTGTTTTTACAAACGACCACTAGGTGGCGTTATTGAGATGTGTCATTTGTTATTGTGAAAACAGTGGCAGCTTGAAAATTAATGTGGTAACAAACTTTGACATTTTGACTAATTCAAATTTGTTTCATGTGTCATTTTGCAACATGTCAGGCTCAGAGAGTGAATTTTTTGAAGCAACACCGCCAGAATTAAGACAAGTGGCCCAAAATGCTGTAAATTGTTAGTGTAGTACTGAGTAGTGGTGCCAACTTAATGTTGATTTCTTTGAATTTCTTATAGATGGCGCTATACTTTTATAATAAATAATAACAACATTTTACGCTTCTATTTTCTACATTATCGTGTCAAATATGGTGTAAAGTAGCGTTTTCTAAATTAGATTTTATTGTCCTATGCTTAATTTATTTTTTAAGCGTCCC
>JABXWE010029343.1:0-42268 GCA_014611495.1 Limonius californicus | reverse complement strand
CCAGCTCCGAATCGGTCCACTTCCTCTACACAAGCCACAGCGTATCGCTCTCCAGGACGTCTGTACACTCGCATACAACCATTGCAAAGAGTTAGACAAAACCGCGACTCGTCTGTAAAAAGTAGAGACCTCCAGTGTCGAAGTTGCAGTTGCACATGTTCGCGGGCAAAGTTTAGCCGGCTAACTTTGTGATTCCTGCTCAAGCGAGGAGCTCGCACAGGCCTGCGAGAAGTCATATTGACTTCTTTGAGTCGTCTTCTAACCGTCTGATCGGAAATTGTCGCACCGGTGGCATTTCGGAGTAGATTTTGTAGCTGACAAGCAGTAGCAGTTCGTCGGCGAAGACAAGAAATAACAATATACCGGTCGTCCCGAGGGGCAGTTTTTCTTTCACAGCCTTGTCCAATTCTCCTGGAATATCTACCCGTTTCTTGGTACCTACGCCAAGCTCTGCAGATAACAAATGGAGTCGATTGGAGCTGGTTTGCTACATATCACATAGATCTACCGTCTTCAAGCAAAGCAACAGCTCTCGCGAATTCAATTTCACTTAAATAACGCACTTTGGACTCAGTAGCATTGAAAAAGTTAAAACTGACGGTTATATTGTGTCCAATGACTAATTTGATGAGTTTCGGATGGTTGTTTTGTGGTCAAAAACCACTTTGTTTTGAGACTTTCTTTACATTTTGGCGTCTACGATGAAAACGAGCGAATCAATCACCGTAATTCTTTTTGCATTTTGTCAATATAAGTCTAGAGAATAATATAACAAGAAAAAATCCTGCTTCCATCATTTGCTGGAAAACTTATAGGCGCTCAAAAAAGTGTTCCCCTAATTTATTTGAGCAGTGTATTTTTTGGCATGATATTTACCAACGTTCTTACCTTCTAATTCGAAATACTTTGCAACCAGGCTAGGGTTTCGTGGCTTTCTTTTATAGATGGTGTTTTACACCTACTTACTGCGCTGAGCAGTCTATGTTGTCGATTTTATTAGTAATCATTCATATAACCAGTTTTGCTAGGGCGAGGTAAATTACCGTCCTTGAAAATACACTTTTCTTCATCACGCAGGTCTTTTTCACTGCATATCAGGTATTTTATGATGTTCAATATTCTATCAGCAGTTTAAGAAGTTCTTCCGTCATGTAATTGACCAACTCCTTGAGCAGCGGTGGGATACTTTTTGTTAGAATTACACGTTTTGATAGAAATTCTACCCGGGAAGCGTGATACGCCTATTATTAGCATGATATTTTATGTTAAAAGTTGTTTCATTAGCACTATACGGCATTGCTCTGTAGTATACTGATAATGTTTCTGGTCCATAGTCAACGGAGCTCGGTGCTCTACATCCTCCAACCCCAAATCTGCACAGTCTACCTCTCGTAGTGGAAATGACCACGTTTACATCATATAATTTGGTTAATTCAATGGAATAATGCTAATACCCACCAGTCTTGTACTTCTCAACATAGCACCATCTCGAACTGGAGTATTCCTTGGTTACCCACTACGCGGTTTTCTATATTATTCCAAATTTCAACATATGTCCTAACAAAATAATAACTGAATATTTATTGCTTGGTTCTTCTATTTGTGGAGCTTTGAGAAGATAATTAGTGATATCGTTATTACAACTAAATATATTATTATTGTAATTACCATAATTATTCGAAAAAGCATGTACAAATTGAAAAAGTCTTGGATGATACAGGGTTTATCTACACCGCCGTATGTTACAGCTTATTAATATTCAAATTGCGCTATATAACTAGCTTAGAAAACGTAATCAAAGTAGGCAAGAGGATTCTTGCCTACTTTGATTACGTTTTCTAAGCTATTGAAATTAAAATACCGTTGGATAAGCTTTATAGAAGGTTTCATTCCTTATTTAACTGCATCACATTGCGTTAAAACAAGCACAACTGCTTAATATTTGCACGTAAACAGCAATACGATTTTACTCACCATTAACCTTGCCCTAGTTATTCTTAAGCCAGCATTATTGCTGGCCATGTTTACTATACCGATTTAGGAGATGTACGATTTGCAAACGAAACAGTAATAAATTTTAGTTACCATTGTTTCTGTGGGAAAAAGGTAAGCAATTAATATAAAAAATTTTAACTGTGGTTACTGGATTTATTTAGTTTTTACTTACTACAGACACTGCGACGAAACACATTTTTTTATTTAAATTTGAATTTGTTGACGAAGATAATAGATAAAAAGCAAGTAGAGGGTGAAATAGAAAACAATATCACATGAACTTCTCTACGTTTTTTTATTCGTATTTTTAATGACATGTACGAAGAATATTTGTCCGGAAATTGTAGGGACGAACTCGTAAACATCGAGAGCTTCCAAAAATTAAATACCTACACTCTAACACTTACAATTTGTAAATCTTATTTCAAAGTTCATGAAAAATTCCCCTAAGTCATAGCTACGTAACTATAGCCAATTTATTTTCAATCTTAAGAGCATAATAAAACAAGTTTTAGAGTACATAAATATATAAGAAGTAACTATTATGCAAGTTATATTTAAATTCAAGGCAAGTTGGTTTGTCGAGTTATTCACACTATAGAAAAAAAAATTGATACAACTTCGGGTGGCCGTTTTAAATAGAACACCCTGTATTTTTTCAATCAATACAGTTGCACGCGAACTTTTTCTTTAAAAAATATTGACAACTGTTGGCATATGGTTAATAATCAGTGACATATTGGCATTAAAAGTAAGGAGTGTCGATATTTCCCTTGTTATTTATGCCTACTGACTTTTAGTTATGGAGAAGAAACTATCGGACAATGCAGTGCTTTTTATTGAAAATAATTAATGCCTCCTGCGATTAAACCTGAAATTGGCCATGTTGTTTTTGGCGGAAAATACCGGGCGACTTATTAATTATTATAAAAAGAATATGTTGAACTGAAAATGACACACTTTCAAGGTATGAATATTATGACGAACTTGAACAAGACTACCGATTTCCGAAAAATGCAGTGTTTTAATTTATTTTAATGAAACACCTTGTAGTTTTAAGATAATTCAATATTATTGTATTGTAACGTCCTAATCTGTGCAATCGATAACAGTTATAACTACTACTACAAACCACATTGTAAATGTAAAATGCCCCGTTTAAAATTATCTGGAAAGATAGTACTCTGTTTTCCCGGATGTGATTTCAGGTAGATGTACTTTAGTTTCACTTTCGATTTTACATTAATACCGCACTAATTTCAACTGGCAGACCCAATTCATAACCTTTTTTATATAGATCTGGATAACGCATACAACAAAATATTTTAACAATTTGGATCATTACAGTGAACCATGTCTCAAGCGATGAACAACCGTACAGTTGTAATTTTTAAAAAACTACTTGTATACATATAAAATTATCTCAGCTCATTAGGCAAACCAAAAAGTATTTTTTTAAAGCCTCCGTACACAGGAAGCAACGCCTATTACAATCGGGCGTAAACAATTTGTTTAATACTTTAAATAATCAAGGTATTGAACTAATTTGCCTTAGCAGACTCGCTCCTTAAATGTTTGTGTATCCCTACAGTCCTTTGGTTCTCGAGAGAACGTAGTGACCTACTCTCCTATGCATGTGGCGTGCGTGCAAAGCAATGTACACAAACATAGGAAACCTACAGTTCAACTCAATTACAAATAGCTAAAAGTCGCACATAAGCAAATAAGCGAATGGATGTTCCACTATTGAAATACAAATTTACTTTAAAAGTTTAGTCTTTCCAGTGTATGGAAAGGCGTTGTCAGGTTAAGGTCTTGATTTTCAATTTATGAAGAACTTCCGATAGACTTGATTAATTATGTACCAACTGTTACGAGCCAAATGAGCTTTTTTGTCGACCCGCAACAGGATAGTTGGAAAAAGGGCGTACAGCTTAGCTCAGAAGGGTAGGGGTGGTTCACGGAAACCGCTTACGGGAAGGAAATCTTCCTAGTTGTGTACAGGGTATGTCAAAATTAACGGGCGCACCTTCCAAATCACAGCAGATTACCAGTTCGTGGAAGGCCGAGAAACCAGCAGCTTACGGGAATCGGACTCACCTTTTCTGTGCCTCCTCCTATATATATGAAGCTTGCAAAATTCATACACACAAAGATAAAAATACACAAAAATAATAGATGTGGTAAATTTCAAGACGAATGTAATTAAACTTCTTTTAAATTACTGAAACATGATACAAAAACATATAACGATTACACTGAAAATGGTAATATTTAGGGTTCAATAATACAAGATTTTGTTGGAACGTTCGAACTGAAAGAGGATTGCCGTCAATGGCTTGCGATGTTTAATTTCTTAGAACACATCTACGCAGCCAGTGGCGTCGGAGTTTACAATTTAAAACAATTTATGATTACCTTTTACTTAACCAAAAGAAGAAAGAACACCTGACCGACTGAAGGTCGCTTTACGTCGCATTTAAAAAAAACGGTCAGCACTTGAAACTTGAAGATTAACTCGGAAACAGTTTTCACCACACAATTAGAATTTCTCCTACCTTAGTGTTGTTCGGTAGGGAGCAGAGAGAGGCACAACTGGGGTGTTCCTAAGATCTTCGGGAAGCGGAAAATTTGCTGGTACGCCCCTGAAGATTGGATCGCTTCGGACAGGCTTTTTCGACGTCGAAAGAGAAGAGGCGGGAATTTTAGATGTCAATAGCTCCGCCGCTGAACGGGGGGATCACTTAAAACAGCTCAAAGAACAAACCTTCCACGGGTTTGATCACTTTTATCCGACACAGTCGAGAAAACAATTTCACTGATTTATTTTTGCACAAAGCTGACACTCTGCTAATAATACAATTTACTTTCGGCTTAGATCACGTCGTCATTTGGGAACTACACCCAGCATTATTAGGTTAGGGCCGACCTGTAGCTTGTCTGCCTTTACAAGCATTTGCTCTAGAATTTTGAGCAATATTTGTTCGTAAGCTCTGCCTGCCTAAACAGGGCTGCGTGCTTATATTATTCAAACCTTGGGGCGGACAAGGATTTGATGTTGATATATTTTGTTTGCCAGGACAATAATACTTAATCAGCTTATGCCTATTAGCTGTAGAGCAAATGCTTGTAAAGGCAGACAAGCTACAGGTCTGACCTTACCTGATAATGCTGGGTGTAGTTCCCAAATGACGACGCGGTCTAAGCCGAAAATAAATTGTAATATTGACAGTTCGAGGAACCGCGATAACCTCAAAGAATATACTCTGTTAAAATTTTAATCCGACGCAAGTCAAAGATTCTTTTGCTTAACGCAAAAATACGAAACGATAACTCAATTAGCAGAAGAGCTGCGACACAACCCGATATCTGAAAACAAAACACATCAGTTCACTCCCAAAGCCTAGCGTCCATTCTTTTTCTTAATTTCCAACGGTCCCCCGAGGTGATATCGGGTGACCGGGGCGAAGAAGATGGTAAATTCGATTGAAGAGGAAACCCAATGCGAACATGCATCGGCCAAAAATATTACACCACATTGCGAAATATGGTACAATAATTCCAGAACAAATTCACGTGAATTCGCAGAAAGCGTCTAGGGCCAAGTCCGCAGACAAAACATTAATCGGCAATTTTATATGATAACAACAAAAGGTTCACTATAACTGTATTTGGGAAATAACAATATAGTAATCGGCTATAGAGCGACAATTAAAATATGACTTTAATTGAGATGAAGTGGCAAAATCAAATGAATACAACACAACTACAATAACTATCTTCTGATATTTTCAATTTAGTAGCTTCGACCCCACCCATGCTGCTGAAAAAGGTTTTTGGGAGCATGTCTTACGTTTTGGCATTGTTGCGATTCCGTCACGGTGGATTGTTGCATAAAAGTGATAGAGATCTTATCACCTTTTACTATTTCTGAAACGGTCTTGTTCCTCCAACATTTCCAGCTAGCGGCAAGCACACGTTCGATTACTATTCGTTTTACCGCACCATAGCGTAAAAACCAATGTAATCGACGGCTTAATGCAACTTGTGATCTACGAAAATAGAGATATGGCATTAATAATATTATATAATATATATAATAGATCACAAGTTGCATTAAGCCGTCGATTACACTGGTTTTTACGCTATGGTTGGATTCTGTTTAAATCATTTAACGAACTACCTTCCACGTAATGGTACAGGACTGCCCTGCCCACACAGCTTAAATTAGCTGCATTGTACCTTCCGTTACTTACCAAGAGCATGGTACACAATTATATGACAACTGCATAATATGTAAATTGGTGCAAATTTGATAATAAACAGTTTGCATGATTCTTAACAAATAGACAATAAATGTTCTACACATGTAACACTTTCACAGAAGTTGAAAATGTATACTTTTTAACGGTTTGTGTATACTTTATGACCATGAAATTATGCTCTTACTAGATACAAAGTTCAAATGAGTGAAGTGTCCAAAAACCGCAGCAGGTGCTCGGTTTTCATTCAGCAACATTAAACCAAATGTTGTGGTCTGTGTTTTCAGCTGTCAGGTGCAATTCTGCTCTATGCACTGTTTATAGTTTATCGCCAAGTCTCGACTCTTTGCCAAGCTTGTTTTGATTTTTTCGTCTCGAGGAAAGTCCTAAAATAGCTCCAGATCGAAATCATCACTGAAATATTACATTCCTGTCTTAAAACTGTTTATTGCATGATTTTATTTCGGTAATCCCTCGCTTTAGATAGAAATCGCACCTCACCCTCTAACCTGAAAATGTTATTCAAACAATATAGGTTATTTTCCAAATTCAAAGCTATTGGAGGCCCAGACGGATTCTATTCATGTTCTGCGCTCTAAATAATTACGAACGCCGATTATACAGATTGATAGCGTTTGAGCTCAGCTTTCTAACCATTACTGTATTAGCTTTCAGCAATATTTCAAACTCGCTAGATTTTGTCTCGTTACGTCAACGTGCAATTTTTTAAGTTGTCCCAAGTATCCGGGAAGGGATTATTTTATAATAAATTGTTACTCTGAATTTTGGTGTTTGTATACTTTCCGCTTTGTTGCCTTTACTCCCAAGAAGATTGATTTAAAGCGGAAGCTTGTTTGTGATTGCTATTCAACACTGCATTTCTGCAAAATATAATATTTTGATTTTGATTTTTATATTATTAAATAACAGTGAAAGCGGAATTAACAAAAAAAATGAAAAAACTGGCGAAACGAAGTATCGACTTAAGAAACGAAAATCCATACACGTAATCGTAGTGAAGTCTTTAGACACATCACTATCGAAATGAAGCTAAACTAACTGAAATATGAGCGGATGTACTTTTAGCTTTGATTGTAACAATCGTTTAATCTAGAATCGGAAATTAATAGAACCTAACTACACTGTTTTCGTACTCATTTAATTACTAATTTGTTACACTGGTTACGTTTAGGGCAACTAATATTTTGATTCATTTCAGATATTTAATAAGTAAGACCTTATACCATCGAACTTGTGTTTGCCATTTAACGGTTACTATTAGGATTACATACGCAAATGTACACAAAGAAGATAACTAATTCAGGCGTTCGTATAATTGATCTTACTTAATTATGTATCCTCGTCATCTTTTCTAATTACAGATTACTTGTACGTAAATTAGGATTTATTCTAGAAAAATCTGCGACTATGTTAACAAAATCATTAAACAACGGTTCTCCAAATGTGGATCTAGAATTTGATCTATCTTTGGTACAATTTTAGAAATGTTCATTACCTGTTTAACATTATCCTTATGATTGAACCGTATACTAATTAAAATCCTTATAAGACCTGTGAGAGGTAGGAGATTAAAAATCTAAAAACTTCGGGATTAGCATACGTTCATTACTCACTTTCGAGTTTGAGAAATTAATTAAAACTTGAAGGTTAGCTAAATCCTCACAAACTTTGTTTTGTCTTGAAGCGAATTAAGTAGGTACTTCTAAAACACATAATTAAAAAGTTTTGCGATAATTCCTTCCTTTCGAATTGAGTGATGTGGAACTTATTACTGCTGTTTACAATTCAACACGATATTTTTGTAATCTCTCTTACATTTATGAATAATTGGTGGGCTAAAGTATACAGAAATGTTTCATACTTGTTTGTTAAATTGTTAAATTTGAACTAGCACCGATACTGTAAACCTTCAATATTTAAAAGGATAATTCGGTTGTAAAATATTTTTTGGTAATATTCAATTATATTATGTTTGTATTAAGAAAATAATATCATCTTGCATTGCATTTGAATGCTCTGAAGCATTCTCGAACAGCAAACTTGCGGATGCTTCATCCGTCTCTATTATTTATTTACTGTTCTTTTTAGTAAAATTAGAATTTAAGATAAGAAACTGTAGGTAACACAACAACAGAAAAAAATATTTCCTTATTAATAAATGTATTTCTGTCTGGTGCCCGAATAGGTTTATTTCGTTTACGCAGCAATTGCTTTTTATGCGTGCAAAACGTGGTTGAAATTAACCTTTTGGTTTAGTCGATACGACGCGTCGGTTCGCCACAGGTTCACCACGTAATTGCAAGGTTTCTGTTTTGTGTAAACCTAACTTAAGATCAAGCCATTGTGATAAAAAGAACTTCAAGAATGTTTTTATTAATGATGGTAACGCTGCTTCCAAGTGCGACGACTTAAAGCTGCTGAAGCGAATCCAAGAATAAAGTACGAAAGCAAGGAAATATTAGCAAAAGGGCAGAATCTCATTTAGATTAATTGCCTTTATATCTGATTCAAAGAAGGATAATGTTTTTATAAAGAAAAGGGAAATTTAATTGTTTGTAATTTCGATTAAATGAATAACCTGTTATTGCCCACAACTATTACTAAATTTATTTATTATTTGGTACACATGTATCTCTGTTTGCCTTTCTGTGTCTTTTGTTTTTTACTAGTTTAAAAAAGTCTTCGCTTTTCTGAACAACGTGTAAAATAATTCTTCGTCTCGCGTTGTTTAGTATAGTCTTAAGATCTGTTTAACATTGTGCATAAAACTCCACTTATTCTTAAACTCTTTGTTATACATCGATATCTTTCATTTTGCTACAAGTCTTAGAATCAAATTTACAAAATTTTTATTTCTATTTACATGTTACTAACTTGTCGAACAATGATCACTCAATTTTGAGCGCTACAAAAAGACTTGAAAGGTCAAATATAGCAATTCTAATTAAAAAACCGTCGGAACAGCGGCAGATCCGACGACAAAGAAAATGTGTCGTCTTGCTTGGTTTTTCACAACTTCACAACCAGGTTATGAAGAAATAGAAGATTTTAGTACAGTACCATGTCCACTTTCGTTACCAATAAGATTGTTCTCGCTCATCCAGGTAAGACAGCAAATAGGACACACAAATAAATCTCCTGGTTATGATTGTATGAGACAAATTGTACGCATTCTCAGAAAAACACTTGTACTACTCACTGCAGTACATAACAGATATCTGTGCTACTAATTACTTCAGTAGAAATATACCTAAATGAGTAAGCCATGTCTGTGAAACCACCCAAACAACACTCATGGTATAGACCAACAAACCACTTTCATTAATGTCCAAAATACGCTACTTCTGAAAAGAGTAGAAGAGACCGTCGACCTAAATCAATTAATCCCAACTCATTAATTTGGTTTCCGTAAATGCCACTCGACAACACAACAAAGCCACAGGATTATTACCAAGATAATGGAGTCCCTGGAAGTAAAAATATTGTGCGTCAGGCATCTTAAACATTAAGCAGGCTTTAATAAAGTCTAGCATACAGGTCTGCTATTCAAAATTAAATCATATTTTCTGTGAAATACAGCTGTTATCTAAATTGTGCGAGAGAAACTTCCAAGTTCAAATAAACAGTGCAAAGTTATTATCAGATTACTGCGGTAGCACAAGGTGGTTTATTGGGCCTTCTGCTCCATCTAATATAAACCGCTGATGCTCCGAATACAACCAATACTAAAATTGCTATGTTCGCTCACAACACGACAATATCTGACAGTCAATGGCAGGGACTAGCATTAGAAATTCTACAGAACCACTTTGACCTCCTAAGAAATTATTTTAACAAGTAGAGAATTGCAGTTAATAATGAGAAATTTGTTCAAGTTACATTTACCAATAAACACCCCAAGTAGCACAGATAGTTCCAGATCCCTTCGGTTTTGGACTCTCTACCAAAATACAGTTCCTGGGTATAACCTGTTACCTAATTTGTCACTATATCATTTTATGCTACTCCAAAGGATTTTTGGATAGTGTCTATTACCACTCTGCTACTAGTTATTTGGAATTTGAACACCCAAGATTAAGGTAGCAAATGGGCTGTTACGTCAAGTAACTGGGACTACGCATATCCTTTCTTTGTTACCACCAAGTGGCGCAAACTATATAGTGGCGATAAATACGAAAGGGCTACCAGCTGGTGCTACTAAAATGGATGTATCAAGTATTTGATACTATATAGTCCCATAGTTAGTCACAGAATAGTCCCAGTACCCTAAATTTTGGGACTCAAAGTTACGAGGCATTTGCGTAATATTTTTGGTCCTGAAATAGTGGTTGCGACTATGGTTTGATACTATAAAGTTACGGCTACTATACTCTATTGATGTTTTGCTACTACAAAGTTGTAGGAACTGGAAAATGTTTGTGTGTAGTGGCAGTTACTATATGTACCCAACCTGTTCGTTACATATATACACGGCATACGTACTTCACCCAAGTGAAAGGTTTTTTGTTTTGTTCACGTCGTTGTTTAGTAATAGTTTACCTAATATGCCTAAAGTGCAGAAAAAAACGTTTAAACACTCAAGTACTTTCTATAGGAAAGTACAACGCTTATTATCTTCAACTAGTGTTGGACCTAGTACCATTGCTATTGATGGTACTGATGACGGGAACGTCTCTTCTGTGGAACTTCCTAGAGAAGTTTATAATGATGATGAATTGAATTTAGAGAAGTATGACTGCAATTTAATAGAACAATAAAATCTACTTTCGAAAATTTAGATAATTTTTGTATTTTGTATATTACGAATCTTTATAAAGTTCTTATATCTGCATATTTCTAGGAATGTTAAGGTGGCGAGTACTGAATTCGAAGAAAAAACAGAGTGTTTTGTTTTTTTCCCATTTATGAGGTACTGCTGTGAAATACACTCCCTTTTTTTCCTTTGTTGCCACGATTTTAAATGTATCCATCTTGATTTGTTACTGAAAATAAATAATAAATAATTAACTTTGTTAACATAATATGAGGAATTTAAAAATTGACATCTAGGAACATGGTGTCCCACGGTATTTTAACACATTTTGGACCATTTTTAATTTTTTAATTAACGTTGTTGTTGAGATAAAATAGTTTTGTAACAATTCCGAATATTCATTAAGAATTATTATTTAGTTTTGTATTTTTATTCTATTCGGTAGATTTAGTTTAACCCGAGCAAAAATTGTCAATAAATATGTAATTAAATATCAATGAAAAAAATACTTCGTCTATGAATTCTGTTAGAAAGCTGATTAGAATATGTATTATTCACGGAATTGAATACAAATAGGTAGCAGATCGCTTAACTCGTAAATGTTTACGCGCCGATTTTCATGTACTTTTAATATTAACCAAGATTATAACTACAATAGCAACAGTTATTCTTTCACAGTTGTTTCTACGAGAATTATCATTTTGGTAAAAATATCAAGTACATAAAAAACATACCCTAAAGAAGAAATAAAGAGAGATATGAAATCTTTCGGGTTATAGGGGTTACTTTTTCTTACATAATAGAATATATTTACTTACCTTTTAGGTATAGGTAACACGAATCCGAGAACAATTTATCAAGCTCTTCTAACAAACAAAATATACATTTGAAATTTGAGGTTAGGATTATTATTGATTGTTACTGAGACGCGCGCATGTTTCAGTGGTAGACGGAACTTAATAGTAACATATGGAACTATATTGTCACAAAATGCCTGATTGTCCGACTTTTTGGGTGTTCAAAGTAGCTTTTTAGTTTCAGCTGGTAACTACTGGAACTAAGTGTAGAAATTTAAAAAAATATATGAAGGTAAAAAGGTTCCAAAGTAGTTACCGATCCTACAAATTCACTTTTGGGTAGTAACAACTTAGTCACTGAAAGTAGCAGATCTTTTAAAGTAAAAAATTTGTAGTCCCCGCTACTTTATACGGGAGAGCATAACTTTATCGTAGCAAAAGTGTGGGTCAGCCATTTTTTACGGTCAAGATTTTTTAATGGATTTTTTTTGTTAATATATTTTTCATTGTTCTTCATTTCCCCAATTTTTATGATGCTTTAAACATTTATTTCTCTAATTAGATCTCCAACACACTTTTGTACATTATGAAATATTATTTTTTAAATTTTTGATATTATTTGTTCTCCGTGAATATTTACAAAACTAAGTTAATTCGAGGGTGCGTTAAGATATTTCCATCTGAATCGGTTATATTTGTCAGTAAAGTGAAGTGCGTTTAGATATTAGTCCTGGAAGTACCCAAAATACGCGGTTAAAAATCATCATGTTCGTCATAAACTTGGAACTATACAATAACACGCCATTATTAACTTTAACATGGCCACGACTCCGCGATTTTCATGTCATATTAATATTTCGTATTTCGTTTGAAAGATTTTTATCAAAGTAGAGGTCGCTAGAGGAACGCTTAGTAGCAGTTACCAGACGGCCTCGTAGGTGTTACTACGCCGCTACGTAGCAGGATAGTGGTTGCTACTACCTTTTCACTTTATAGTAACAAAATATAGTGGCAACGTTAGTACCTGGGACCACCCGTTATACTACCCAATTACCCTAAATTCTTCCCCATTTTAGTAGCAGCCACGTTGCCACTACACAAGTAACCAAGGACACAGTTAAAATTGCTTCCCTAAAGTAGGATTTAAACATGAAAATATGCAAAGTGAATACCAGTTAACTGAGGCTGTTACATCTGATCCAGAAGATGACTTACCACTTAACGTACTTGCAGATATCCTCAAAAATAAGAATTTGTTGGAATTGACTGATAATGAAAACCTTAATAATTTTTTGAACCTAGATGAAAATTTGTATGTTGAAGATCCAAATTCTGGACTAGAAATTGAAAATCCAGTTGAAATACAAGAACTTTCCGAAGATTCTGATGTCGATGAGGTTCCAGTACCAACAGAGGCTATCTCAAATTATGGTGACGCTATTACCCTACTCATTCAGCTTAAACGTTTTGCCGAAGATCACGAAGATACCGAGTCTTTGGATCTTCTTTCCAAATTAGAAATACGATTTCTGGACGCCATTTACACAATATATGAATTTTTGCGTCATTAAAGTGACATTTCATTTCATTTTATGTATTACTATATTTTATCATATTTTATATGTAATTTTGTAAGATAACAAATCCTTATTTTTTCCAAGTTTTAAATTGTTTGTTTATTTATTTTAAAAACATTTACACACATATACGTTTTAAATGTCCCAATTTCTTTAATTACAGTTTTCATTAAAAACCCGATTGGTTTTCGTATTTTTTTTTTAGGCGGGCACCCCTCTTGAACGGACACTTTCAGTCGGTCCCGTTGGTGTCCGCCCAAGGAAGATTTCACTACAACGAGCATCTCCAATTTTTACTGAAGATAGCACAGAAGGATGTGACAGAGAGCAATTTTAGTCAGGCTGGAACAGAAGACGACAACAGTGAGGTTGAGGAATCTACAGAGTCACAGCTGCCAACTGTATTTTCGCATATACACCTAAATCAACGTCGCAGATGCAGACTCCATCAACTTCTCGATCAACTTCAAATGAACATCGGCCAAAGTCAAAAAGGCAATTGGATGATATAGAGCGTGAAATCCTATCAGAACTAAAAAACAGTCATTTGAACCATGTTCAGGAAATGCTTCCCATTCACATCATCCTCGATCCGACCAAGAAGTATTACCACAGTATAATCCTCTAAGCAGTAGTTGCACTTGCAATATTATAGGTTTAAGATTTACTTTGTGCCGGGTACCGCGCAGCTGCCAGCGCAGCTTGTGTTGATGTTTTTTCCGCTTTATGTTCACGTGGTTCCGTGCATTCCGTATAGATACTTGCTGAAAACGTGAAGCACTTGCAAATTAGAAAATGAAATTTCATTGTTGTGTGCCATTTTGGCACAAATATTGACTTTCAATGTGCCTGTCCTAATTTTAAATATTCGTATTTATTGTCATTATTTGTAAGAGTAAGGATTTTTTTTACATTAAAATTTGTAAATAATGGTTTAAAAAAATAAATCAAAAACAAAATGTCAAAAATTAATAAATGTGCGACATTTATAAAATATATGATTACCTTGTTGTTGTTGTTTTTTTGTGATTGGAAGATTTCTATTTACATTTTATTTTATTACAACTCGCATTGCTTCTTAAATATAAAAAGGAGAATACCTATACTATAATTGAATGGAGGGACTCTTTTGCATTACGTTTAGCAAGCGAAAACGTGTTAAAAACCGTGAAGTAACTAAAAAGATCCCGTGGATCAATATTAACAGCCCATCTCCAATTTTAAGGAATCGTCGATCCCGCCTCTATTTTAGAATGCGCGGTAACCTGCGCCAAGTTCAACTTAAAACCAAAAGATCAAAGTGCTGCTACGAAGTGCAACTACTGCTTAGAGGATTATACTGTGGTATTACTATTATCCCTTCTTCCATATAAGAGATATGAGTGAAACAGAATTGATGGATTAGCAAATGGAAGTTCTAACGACTATAAAAAAAAATTAAACAACGTCGTTTTTCAAATCAACGACTTTTAACGGCATCATGTTAATCCATCACCTCAATAACAGCAGGATTATTATGTGGATATTCCACTGCTTTCGCCTGCGATGAGTCACTCAGCCTCCTACCAAAGTTCGCTCCAAGGTTTTGATTATCAACCGCCTCCTTCGAATAATCAGATGGCACACCAACAAGAAGAACAACCTTCCCAAAGATTTTAGTGAAATTGTACAGGGGCACAAATATTAACGATTTGATGAAACTGTGGAATAAAATAGTTAGTCTTAATTTTCTGTTTTTTGTATAAAGTTGCAAATATAATGTAAAATAAAATGATTTTTTTTAATACATAATGCTGAAAAACTTACCTTATTGTCACTGCTAGCATTTCTTCAGGTGGTATGCACATTCTAAATCGAGTATCTTGCTTCTTGATTTTATTAATTATATTATCTAATATGTCATCATATGTATTTTTGCTCATGCGAAAATAATTGAAAAACTTGTTTGGGTCATTAGCCAACTTCTCAAACAGAGTATAATAAAGTACTCTCTAAATATTTCACTTTTATAATTGGATGTACCCATAAATGCCTTAGCTTAATTCGTTTTTTGCGCCTCAAATATAACAAATACTATAAATACAATTTGTTAACTCCCGCCATGACGTTTCCTTGAACAACGGCACACGGCAACTGTTGTGTCGTGTCGTTGCATATGTGCAAATATTCTGCCGATATCGTGTCGGTTCGGTACTGTGCTGGATATCGTGCCGGTGTCGGTGAGGGTATATGTGAAAACGCCTTTTAGGAGGTAGTACGACAAAATCAGTTTCAGTTGCTAGGTGCCGGCGAGTAAGAAGCCGGGGGCGCGCGGTCGTCGGGAGAAGGGCAAGCGATCGACTTCAAGTGTAACGTACTCACTAGGGTGGAACAATAGGAGACTTACATGTAGACGGCGCCACCTCTGACTTTAGGTATAGAAATGTAACCTCACTTTACTTACATGTTTATTGTATTGACGAAGTTTCTTGGTTTTGTTACGTTCTTCCAGTTTGTTTTCATTTGTTGTTTTATTCTGTACAAAATATTATATTGTGTTAAATAAAGGCATATGCAATGCCCACCAACTGTTGTGTTCCTCAATGCCATTCTGTGAATAACAAGAATAAGGCTTTAAAGTTCCATCAGTTTCCCAAAGATGTGATGTTAAAGAAAAAATGGGCGGTTGCCACAAAATTGGGAAAGAAACCCAGCAAATATGCAAAAGTATGTTCCAAACATTTTGAACTAAGTGACTACATACGTACAAGTATGGGTGAGTTTCAAAAAATAAGCAGTATACATAGATAGATTACAACTAAAAATGTTTATTTTAGATCAACGAAAAATATTAAAAAAGCAGGCAATCCCATCTCTTCACCTTCCTCAGAGGAGGTTTGATAAACTATTTGGCTGTGTACGTGAAAATTCCAACCGAACCAGCCGCCTATTAAATAAGCAAATGAAAACGATAAAGATTATATCAGATATCGAAACAGAACCGTGCTCTAGCAGCTTTAATTTAAACAACGTTGGTGAGGACTTGCAAGTTCAGACTGAAGAAAGTACAAGAGAAGGACCAGCATTATGTAACCACACTTCAGTTAGTACTCAGTCAATAATATCTTTACAGCGGTCGCAATTAATTTCTGTCAGTTTCTTATCTGATATGCAATTAAAACATTTTAGTGGTTTTTACCGTAACGAATTCAAATTAATCTGCGATTTCTTCAAAATACCAAATACGCGTTATAATTATGCTTTAGGCATGGAAGACCAATTTTTATTAACATTATTGAAGTTCCGACATAATTATTATTACAGGTCACTGGAAATGTTATTCAATGTAAGTAACCGCGTAGTACGTACAATAATTAACTTTTGGGTTAATCATATGTATGTTATGTAAAACGCGTTAATTTTTGGGCTACTAAATGTAAAAGATCTGAAGACGAATACGATTTTATAATTGATTGTACTGAAATGTCGATTGAGAAAAGCAAAGATCCCATAATACAGCAGGCTACATATTCTCAGTACAAAAGTACAAATACGTTCAAAGTTCTTGTAGGTTGCACAGAATATGGTGCCAATATTTATGTATCTGATATCTACGGTGGGTGCATATCTGATAGAAAAATTACAGAAGAAAGTGGTTTTTTAAATTTGTTAAAAAAAAGATGATTATGTTTTAGCTGATAGGGGTTTCGATATACCCGATTTACTTGAAAATAAATGAGTTCATATAAATATACCTCCGTTTAAAACCAAGAAACAGTTATCGGCACTGTACGTTGCTAAAACTAGGGCTATTGCAAATCGTCGCATAATAATTGAACAACTGGACGGATTGGCAAAGAAATCGCATCATAGTTGACAAAATGCCTGTGCATATATGGCCCCTGGCAAACCAAATTGTTTGTATATGTTTTATGTTAACTTCTTTTCGGAATTCTATAATTTGGTTGAAGTAAAATATTTTGTTAATTAGGTAGATCTGTAATTTAGTTGAAGTTCTTTTTAGTTTTAGTCTAGTTATTGTGGTGTTTAGGTTACAGTAGTTGAATTTTTGCTAGGAAAATGTACAATAATAACATGTGGTAGAAATTTGTAGTTATAAGAAAAATGTATTTATTATATGCTGTAAATAAATTTTACAATACATATATATAATTTTTTATTTTATTACAAAATTAACTTTTGTAACGCGCGCGTATACCACCCTGGTAGGCAACCAGTTAAGCGCGAGCATGCAACCCCAACCCCGGGACGCCCACAGAGGGCGCCCCACGCAACTCTCACCGTAAATGTTAAAGCGAAGCCTGTATAAGAAGCCCCGGCAACAACACCAACGGCAAGGCACTCCACTGCTTTAGGTTGCTTCTTTCCGTAAGAACTTCCTATAACTGTGCTCCTCGTCTTAGTTTATCCTGTTTATCATGTTTTATCTGTTTTTGTGTTTATTGTGTTTAACGTGTTTATTGTTGTTTGTATTTGTATCGTGTTTGGTAGAGTTGAACCTAAATATATACTTTAGTCTGAGCGTGTTTGTTATTTCAATCCGCTCAGGCAATTTTTACATACAGTGGTCGAGCTTCGTCTTGACTTTACTGTACTTCGTGAAACAATCTTCCCCGAGTTTAACAACCAGAGAAGGCTGGCTCACACAAGTGGCGCCCAAGCTAGAACTAAACACGCACTTACCATCCAAAATCGACCGTGCACCAGATCCAGGACTGCAGCCATAATGGGTACTCCAGTGCAGATAACCATGGAGCAGCTACAACACCTGCTAGAAACCGCAGGTAGACCCAGCCAACAGCCCGCCACAGCCGGATCCTTTTCAAGATGCACAATCAGATTCACGGGTAACACAGATGTACATGCATTTATAGAAGCTCTCGAAGTGTACAAGGACTGCGAGGCAATATCAAACGCCAATGCACTAAGAGGCCTACCAATGCTGCTCGAGGAACCGGCCCTCACCTGGTGGCACAGTGTCAGAGACACGACCACCTCCTGGGAAGACGCGCTGGAACTCCTGAAGGCAACATATGGACCAATACGCCCAGTACACCAGGTACTAAAAGAATTCTTTTCCCTGGACCAGAACGAAGGGCAGAACCCGGACCTTTTTGTAGCGGACAAGAGAGCTCTGATAGCAAAAATCCCGCAAGCTACAAGACCAATCGAGACCTTCCAACTCGACATGGTCTATAGCCTGTTCTCCAGTCGAATAAAACAATCACTGGCAAGAACAAAGTTCGACTCATTCAAAACGCTGTTAGAAGAGCTGCGAAAAGTCGAAGAAACCAGGCCTTCCTACAGACCGGAAGTTCAATCGCAGCAAGCAAAAAAACTGAAATGCGGCTACTGCAAACTACCCGGACACCTGAAGGAAGACTGCCGGAAGCGGAAGCGGGAAGAACCAAGGAATCCTCCCCAATCCACGCCGCCACCCACAACCCAGACAACGGGTCCCATAATCACCTGTTTCGGCTGTGGAGAGCCAGGATTCATCCGGAGCAACTGCCCCAGATGCAATCCGCGACAAAACGACGTTGGGCTGTTCCTGGCCGATGCCAAGCCCAGCATGAACCCGCAAGTCTCGAGACCAGTCGTCACCATCCAAGTAGGGCAGGCAACTGGTGGCGCCTACCTAGATACGGGCGCCAAACAGAGCATAGCGGGCCAAGTCCTTTATCAACACCTGAGGCAGAGTGGGCACAGTTTCATATCGCATCACGTGAATCTAATCCTGGCCGACGGGTATGAGAGGCCCCAGCAGGTCCTCTTAACCACCACAAAAATAAAGATGGAGCAGAAAGAGATTGAGCTCGATCTCCTGGTCATCCCTGGAGCACACAACCGCACGCTCCTGGGGATTGACTTCATACAGAAGGCCGCCCTCGTTCTGGACTTCGCCACCTCCCGGAGGTGCTTTGCAGAAGAGCCAACTGTCTTCCGGGCCTTCCGCCCAACCCGCAACGAACTTCGGGCAGAAATACGCGCCCGAGCCTCTGGCCACCGATCCCAGAGCCGAGGCCTTCCGGATGCAGCAGCTGTTCGGCCTCGAAACTCCCCTCCGCAGGGAGCATCCACAAGAAGTAACCTGGCAACCGGAAGTACGCCAGGAAGTAGAAGAAGCCGCTGGAGTCCACCATGCTGAACCCGGGCTCGCCTACGAGATCTTCGAGGACCCCAGATCTATGTTTTACACACCACTGGACGCGACGGATCCATGTCCTGCCGCCTTCCAGTTTCCGCATTCACTCCGGAGAAAGGCCCCGAGGGTGGACATCGCAGCCGTAGAGGTGAAACTCCGCCAAGACGAGGGATTACCGTTAACACCCTCCTAGCACGGCCGCCTAGAACAGCTCCTCCTACAGTATGAAGACGTCTTCCGGCCAGGGGGAGAGGCCACACCCTACGGGGAACACAGAATAGAGACCGGAAGTAGCCCGCCGGTAGCATCTCCGCCATACCGTTTGCCCGCCCCTAAACAGGAAGTGCTGCGCGCGGAAATCAATAAGATGATCGCGCAAAACGTAGTGGAGAAGTGCGAGTCCGCCTGGGCCGCTCCCGTAGTGCTCGTCCCAAAACCCGATAAATCAGTGCGCGTGTGTATTGATTTCCGAAAATTAAACGCGGTAACAAAAAGTGACAGTTATCCGTTGCCGCGTATGGACGACTTACTACACACCGCCCGCGCCGCGGTTATTAGCACCTTAGATCTCCAATCCGGATATTGGCAGATCGCAGTGCGGCCCGAAGACAAGGACAAGACCGCGTTTATCACGCCCTTCGGATTGTTCCGATTCACTAGAATGGCCTTTGGCCTTAAGGGAGCTCCAGCCACCTTCCAGCGGACCATGGACCGGTTCAGGACCGGGCTTCAAGATATCTCCGTCTTGGGCTACCTGGACGACATAATTGTGCTCTCCCAGTCCGCAGAGGGGCATCTCCAGGACCTAGAGAAGGTCTTCAAGCGCCTACTACTGTTCAAACTCCACGCCAGACGTTCCAAGTGCCGGTTTGCGTGCACTCAGGTAAAGTACCTGGGACACCTAATTACGCCAGAGGGGTTAAGAGTGGATCCGGAGAAGACCGACGCCATCACCAGGCTTCCGCAGCCGTGGAACCTGAAGACTTTGCAGTCCGTCCTGCAAACCTGCTTCTGGTACAGGAGGTTTGTACCCAACTTCGCGGCCATCGCGAAGCCACTCACCAGCCTGCTAAAGAAAGACGCGGCCTGGACATGGGGGACCTACCAGGAGGAAGCCTTCCTCCACCTTAAGCAGCTGTTAGTTACGCCCCCCATCCTACGACAAGCGGACACGTCGCAGCCCTTCGCCATTCTCACTGACGCGAGCGGGTACGCGCTAGGAGCGGTCCTGACCCAAGGTTCCGGCCCCGAGGAGCGGCCCGTAGAATATGCGAGCCGATTGCTGCTGCCCGCCGAGAGAAATTATACCACCACGGAACGCGAAGCCCTGGCCGTAGTTTGGGCCTTAGCCAAGTTCCGGGGATATATCGAGGGGAATCCCATCACGGTAATAACCGATCACCAGCCACTCAGATGGTTGATGACTCTGAAGACGCCGTCGGGACGCCTTGCTAGATGGGCCCTCGCACTGCAAGCTTTCGATCTGACGATCACCCACACTCCCGGGAAAGCAAACGTGGTGGCCGACACCCTGTCGCGCCCCCCCTGCGCACCGCACACAAGCGACCCTTGCGATGTATGCACGGTCGTGATCGACCTCCCGAAGCGACTCGCGGAGGACATCCGTCGGGCCCAGCTGGACGATTCCGAGGTACAAAAAATTATCAAGTGTTTCGAAGCCCAGGGGCCGTCTCCTACAGACTTTGCCCGCTGGACGTCCAGGGGATACCTGATGGCCCAGGGCATCCTTTACCGATGCTCTCCGGACTCCGAATCCGAAGACGCACAGCTGGTGGTTCCATCCCAAGAGCAAGAGAGGATATTGCAGGAATACCACGACGCGCCAACAGCAGGATACTACAGGGGTGAGAGAACCTACCTCCGTATATCCTCCAGGTATTACTGGACTGCCATGAAGAAGTACATCCTGGACTACGTAAAGAATTGCCTTGAATGACAGAGATTCAAGGCCAACAACATGAAGCCCGTCGGCCTTTTGCAAACCCCGGCGCCTTCCCAACGGTTCGAACACTTAGCCGTCGACCTCTTCAGGCCCTTGCCCGAGGCGCCAACGAAAGAGAAGTGGACACTCATCGTGGAAGACATCGCTTCCCGCTGGGCTGAGATATTCGCAATCGTTCAAGCGGACGCAACAACATGCGCCCAAACCCTAATAGCCGAAGTATTCCTGCTGTATGGCACTCCACGTCGCATTAGTAGCGACAACGGGACGCAATTTATCAGCAGCATCATGCAGTACGTGACGCATTGCTGGGACATCAAGCAGTCCCTGACGCCATACTACCACCCACAGGCAAATCCAGTAGAAAGGAAAAACCGGGACTTAAAAGCCCAACTGGCGATTCTAGTGCAAAAGGCACACAATACGTGGCCTGAAAAACTACCGGCCATACGCTTCGCCATGAATACGGCAAGATGCCAGACCACAGGGAGGACAGCAGCCTTCCTCACTTTCGCTCGATAAACTTTATCCCAGAAGTAACGCCATACCTGCTGAATCTCACAAATGCCTTGCGAGACGCCAAACTCCTCACCGAGAAGCAGCAAGATACGAGCAAAAAGTATGCAGATAGAAGCCGCCAAGAGGGACCCACTAATGCACCTGGAGACTTAGTTCTAGTCACCTCGCACACCCTCAGCAACGCCGCCAGGGGCACGACCTCCAAGTTCGACCCAAAACGAGACGGCCCATACCTGGTCTTGCACCAGAAATCACCAACCACCTATGAGGTAGCCAGCCCCGACAGCCCAGACCTGGTCACAGGGACCTACCACACCTCAGCCCTCCGCCCGTACCACGGACCCACGAGCAACCCTCCAAAGGCCCTCCAACCCATAAGGAAGCGGGGCCGACCCAGGAAAAATCCACCCACGTCTCTTGGATCCACGTTGGGACGACTTTAGAATCCAGAGAGGGAGTATGTAACGCGCGCGTATACCACCCTGGTAGGCAACCAGTCAAGCGCGTGCATGCAACCCCAACCCCGGGACGCCCACAGAGGGCGCCCCACGCATCTCTCACCGTAAATGTTAAAGCGAAGCCTGTATAAGAAGCCCCGGCAACAACATCAACGGCAAGACACTCCACTGCTTTAGGTTGCTTTTTTCCGTAAGAACTTCCTATAACTGTGCTCCTCGTCTTAGTTTATCCTGTTTATCGTGTTTTATCTGTTTTTGTGTTTATTGTGTTTAACGTGTTTATTGTTGTTTGTATTTGTATCGTGTTTGGTAGAGTTGAACCTAAATATATACTTTATTCTGAGCGTGCTTGTTATTTCAATCCGCTCAGGCAATTTTTACATACAGTGGTCGAGCTTCGTCTTGACTTTACTGTACTTCGTGAAACAATCTTCCCCGAGTTTAACAACCAGAGAAGGCTGGCTCACACACTTTATAATTCTCATAACAGTAACAAACTAATTTCTTTTAATTCGCGAACAGAAGTCATTGTAAATGTGTATATAATGTTGTTTGTATGCCTTTCTCAAAGGGACTTTTAATATGAATACCTAAAGCCGACTCGTAGCCACCTGGTGGTGGAATATAGCATTAAACTAGTGCAAGTCTCCTATTTAAAAAATATTTTTATATTTAAGCCCTGGGGGTCCTAAAATATTTATTTTGGGTTAAGATTAATATCTAAAAAAAACTTGCGAACAAAAATTACCTTCATGCTGCGCACGTCGCATGACGTCACCATACAGAAAAATGTCTTGCGTAACTTGTAAACATTAAGGCTGCCAACCGTCCCGGATTAGGCGGGACAGTCCCGGATTAGCGACTCATGTCCCGCTTTACTATTGATACCTAAATTCGTCCCGGAAACTTAATAATTGTCCCGCATGTCCCGCATTCAGAAATATTGCACTTATTCTAATTTAAAACCGACGCGAGCCTATGTTCAGGGCTACCACGGCTCTGCGGGAAGCGTGAAGAACTGGACCGAGTTTGTAGTTTAAGTATAAACGAAGGAGACACGAAGAAACCCGAGCGCAAGCTCTCGCATTTCGTGAACGCACGTACACCGAACGTAAAATCTCAGTTCGCTTTCAACTGTAAAAACAGTAAATATTTTAGACATACAAATAAAAAAATATTATTTTCATGTGAAAATAGTTTTGAAGTGCAGTCGGTCAGTGTCTCTGTGCATTAGATTTGTCAATTTGTTGTGTAATAACTGTAATTATTGGAATATTAGTGCTGTTAAAACTGTGTGTTTAAATTAATATTAATTTCTGTTGCCCTTAACATTTACCATGCCGCCGACAAAACGATCCTGTAAACTTAATGATGACATACGTAAACAATATCCTTTTTTACAAAAGGGTGTGGCAGAGTCGGATGTTTATTGCAATAAATATATGGGGCATTTTTCAATCGCACACGGGGGTAAAAATGATATTATACGACATTTGTCATCAGAAAATCATAAAAAAGCAATAAATATTGCTTCTACATCCACACCTTTGACTAATTATTTTCGTCATGACAAATTTGGTGAAAAGGAAGCAGATCTCGCATAATCAGAAGGATTGTGGGCCTTTCACACGGTACGTCATAATCACAGTTTTAACTCCATGGAGTGTACCTCAAAGTTAATTCAAAAATTGTTAACAATAACGAAGTTACAAGCCTGGGGAGTGAAGTCTGGGACACCCTGTATATGCTACAAGTGCGGAGAACCAGGACACATCCTGAAAAACTGTCCCACTGACACGAAATTCTACAGCTGCCAAAAAAAGGACACCGAGCAGATGACATGACGTGCCCCAACTATAGGAGGATCGTCGAAGAAAAAGATGAAAACAACGTCAGGACCCAAAAACGAGAGTCCTGCAAACTAACGTTGGTAGAGGAAGGGCGGCGATGGATCTGCTCCACCAAGTAGCAATGGAGAAGGGAATAGACATATGTATTGTCTCCGAACCCAATAAGAAAATGGTAACAGATGGGCCCTGGTTAACTGACAGGGAAAAGGATATATAAGAATATATAGTAAAGACATAGAAATCACGGGCTGCGATCTAAGCGGAGAGGGGTACGTGAAGGTGGAGATAGAAAACATAGACATATACGCGTGCTACTGGTAGCCGAACAGAACACCTGAAGAATATGGAAAATTCCTACAGAAAATAGGGAGAAGATTAAAAGAAGGGAAGAAAAAAGGCTGCGCTCTTACTAGGGTGGAGCGAAAAATCGAAATGCGATTTTTCAGTACGTAATAGTCAAGAAAAGTTGCCTTTTCACCTTCTTATAAACCTGTCAAAAATTCATTAAGATATTTCAATTCCTTCCGGTGCCCCCGCACATCTGAAATCTGCAAAATATTGAAAAAATATATACCCCAAATATAGTGATTTTATTGCGACGTCCCTGGAATTATTTCGCTTTTACTTCGTGCCCTTCGTAGCATACAGTACACGTGTACTAGTGTGATATAGTGCGCATGTGCACTGTTTAAAGCCGTATCGTATTTCAGTCCTTTTTCTCAGTCATGTTTGCGCTTCAGTTGTAAGTGCACGCCACGCGTTTTCAGTAGTGATATAGTTAAATTAGCAGGATTCCGAGCAACAAAATCATGGCATCGACGTCGTCGTCGGGAATAAAAACCCGAACAACAGTGAACTGTATTGTGTTTGGACCACCGGAAAAACTTTGTGATAATGTTTTACCCACCTACGAAAATGTGATTAAATATTTCCTTTGGATTAGATATGATTCTCAAATAAAAACAGTATCTGAAATTAGTGACGTTATTGCTAAAAAGCTAATCGGCTTGTGGAATATGGCGTATATTCCTGTGGTTTCATATAATAGAATCGTGAAGCTATTTCGCGACTACCATGACATATATAGAAATATTTTGAAGCCTTCCAAAGGGCGAATTCACAAAGACAGTTATCATGTGAAAATAAAACAATTCCAAGCCGATGCGAAAAAGCTGTTTGATATATCCGCCTGTAAATGCGAAGATTTTAACGCATGTTCTTGTGAGAAGTCCAGAAAAGTTCCTAGAAGTGAACAGTTATTCCTTATAGATCAAAGAACCGAAAGAAAAATGATTATGGGATCAGTTGATACGCTTGCGACTAAAAAGAACTTGAAAAAAGAAGAAAGAATGAATATAGGGCTGCAAAGAAGTTTGAAACGTAGCACGAAGGAGGAAAAAAGTACACCTTCACAAGTAGTTGATGTATCTGCTTCACAGGTATCGGATGGCAGTCATATATCTTCAGAATCGTCAAGTCCTGAGATTTTCGAACCGTCTTCCTCAAAAAGAAGCAGATCGTCTCAAATGAGAGTCAATTTACCCTCACTGGCTCTAGCATGTGAAAGAACCGGCGTTTCTGACAGAAGTGCAGCGATTATTGCTACTGCTGTCTTAGAAGATATTGGTATAGTTTCTCAAGGAGACAGTTCCAGTGTTGTTGATAGGCATAAAGTAAGAAGACAGCGAAAAAAAATTCGTTATGATATTTCAAAGCAAGAACAAGACAAGGTTTCATCGATTCAAGGGCTATACTTCGATGGCCGAAAAGATAAAACATTAGTTTTAGAAAGCAAGGGAGGCAAGTCACATCGAAAAACCGTTACTGAAGAACATTATGTCTTAGTACAGGAACCAAACTCGAAATACATAGGTCATGTTGCACCTCAGTCTAGATCAGCTGCTAACAAAAGCAAGTATTATCGCATATCTAGAAGATATTGGTATGGATATGACGGACTAGGTGGTAATTGGATGTGATGGCACCGTTATAAATACGGGACAGAAAGGTGGCAACTCGAAATGCATTGTGGAAGACCACTGCAGTGGTTCATTTGCCAGTTGCATGCCAATGAACTTCCTCTGCGACACCTTTTTCAAAAATGAGATGGTCCCACAACAGGGCCACGAGGATATTCCGGACCAATTGGTAAAATGTTAAGTGACTGCGAAAAACTTAAAATAGTAAACTTTTTTCCGATACTAGGGACCTTGCCCCAAATCGACGACAGTGATTTAAGTACGGACAAAAATATCTGCTACAAATATGTCGTGCAGTAGCAACAGGGAACTGTACCGAAAGTTTGGCTAACAGAGACCCTGGTAAGATGAGCCATTCTAGATGGCTGACAATGGCGAATCGACTGTTGCGGTTATATATTGCCACTGAGTCTCCACCTGAAAATCAAAAAGTATTAGCAGAATATGTTGTAAAGGTCTATGCTCCGGTCTGGTTTAAAATAAAATGCAACTGGTCCTGTGTCAATGGTGCTAATAATTTATTGAAATTGATTCGGTTGTTAAGATATCTCAGCGATGATAAAAAACACATAATCGATCCAATAATTCAACGTAATGGATACTTCGGCCACCCGGAAAATATCTTTATTGCAATGATGTGTGATAAAAGAATAGTCATTAGAGAACTTGCGCTTAGGAGGATTTTGAAAATTAGATCTCTGCAAAAAACACCTGGCGTTGTTCGAAACTTTCAGTTTTCGTTACTAAACTTTGCGGCCTCTGAGTACATAGATTTAATATCGTGGCAAGATTGTGAATTATCAGAACCACCAATGACCATAAAATATTCAAAAGGGGAGTTGATTGATATGATAAACGAGGGGAAAATGAGAGATGTCATTCAAATTGAATTCCCTAAATTCCCATGTCACACACAAAGTGTCGAGCGATGTGTTAAATTGGTAACAAATGCTTCTTTAACCGTTTGTAGTCAACAATCCCGAGATGGTTACATCCGCGCCAAGCTGGAATCACGCCGATTGATGCCAAAATTTGAGACCAAAGCAGAATACGTTTCAAGAAAATAGTAAGCTATCAACAGTAGCAAATGGAGAAAGACAAATATTCTTGTACCAGCAATTAGAATTAGCAGTTTCGTTCTTTAAAATTTAATGTATGTGTTTTGTTTAATTGGAAAATAAATAAAAACTAAAGAAAACTAAAAAATTAGCATTATTTTTTATTGGCGGCTCATGGGGCAGTGCAAATCATTATCTGATATCACACAGCTTCTACACTCTATGTCACTAGATTATTAGAAAGCTATTTTTTGCTATTATATTGCCTTAAAACTCGCACGAAATAGTTTATTACCCAATAAACTAAAATTTAGAAAAAAAAGTAGTTAAATACTTTACCTAACATTCAGATCACTTGGGGCAGTGCAAGAAATTGATTGAGAGTTCCCAGTTTTTTTTTGGTTTGTTTATTAGCCTAAAAGGCAACTTTTTTTCACGATTACGTAAACATTTTCCTAAAAAAATTTTTTTCGTGCATTTTCGCTCCACCCTAGCTCTTACCCAATTTCAGGGAAAGGGTTAAAACTGAGCACGAACAAATGGCAGAGCCAACCGCCAATGAAACAACCGAGGCAATCACGAGAGCCCTAAGCTAAACGTTTCCGAAGAGGAAAACAAACCGAAAAAGACAGGCATACTGGTGGAACGATAACATAGCGGAAAGGAGAAGAACATGCATACAGGCTAAAAGAAAGAAAACAAGGGGCAATAAAAATGCCAATCAAACTTCCGGCCAAAAACGCACGCTAAAAGAAGAATACGCGGAGGAAAGAAGGATCCTAAGCAAGGCAATACTAAAAGCCAAGAAAGATGCATGGAAAACGCTATGCGATGAAGTGGAACAGGACGTATGGGGCATAGGGTTTAAGTTGGTAACCAGAAAACTAAACCTTTCTCCCAGGATTGAAATGAGCGATGAGAGGCAAAAAGAGCTAGCAGCGCAACTATTCCCTTCGCACCAGGTTATGAGATGGTGAGAAATGGACTTAGGGGAGAATGCGGAGAATAATAAGTTGTTCACACAAGAAGACCTCGAATGGGTGACGCGTAGAATTAAAGCGAACAAGGCGCCGGGACCGGACTATATCCCACCAAACATCGTCAAGGAAGTCATCTGTACAGCTCCAGAGAAAATTCTACAAGTAATAAACAGCGAATATACTAAAGGAACGTTCCCGGATATATGGAAGGAAGCAAGACTCGCCCTCATAAAGAAGCCAAGAAACGATGGTGACGCAGAGGATAAATATAGGCCCATATGTTTACTTAACAGCCTAGGAAAAGTGTATGAGATGCTAATTTCAAAGAGAATGGGTAGAGGAAGTGAAGGATATGCTGTGCCCTACCCAGCATGGTTTCAGGAGGGGCAAATCTACAATTGATGCAATGAACATAGTAAAACGAGCCGCCGAAGAAGCAAAAAAGCAGCGCCCCAACACAGAAAGATATGCGTACTGGTCACTGTTGACATAAAAAACGCTTTTAATACAGTACCATGGGGAAGAATTCTGAACATCCTCGAGGCCATGCAAACCAGCAGTAAGCTAAGGAAATTAACTGCCAGCTACTTGAATAATGGGAAACTCTTGATAGGGAAGGAATCCCTAATGCAGATAACCTGTGGTGTCCCGCAAGGCTCGGTTCTGGGATCCCTGTTATGGAACATATATTACAAATGGACATGCCCCCAGGAGTTAGCACGATATGTTTCGCAGATGATACTGCAGTAGTAATAACAGCGAAAACAAAAGAAGCGGCCATAACAATAGGTAACGCTGCGCTAGAAAAAATACTGTATAAAATAGAGAAAAGGGGGCTAGAAATAGCTAAGTAAAAACTGAGGTGGATATTTTATAAGGTGGCAGAAAGGTGAAAGAGATAACCTTAAAAATCGGAGAAACCGAGGTCACTTCGAAGGAAGCAATCAAATACTTGGGTGTATGGTTCGACCGAAACCTGCAGATGAAGCAACACATAATAGAAACCACAAAAAAGGCAGAAGCAAGTGTTACGGCAATCACAAAACTAATGCCAAACAAAGGAGGACCAACAGAATGTAAAAGGAGATTGCTAGGCGCGGTAGCTCACTATAATGCTATTCGCGGCACAAATATGGAGGTCAGCTCTAAAATACGTGAAATATAAACATATGCTAGAAAGACCACAACAAAAATAGGAATAAAAATAGCAAAAGGATACAGAACCATATCCATCGAGGCGATAATGATCATAGCTTCCACAATACCGATAGACCTAATGGTGGAAGAGAGAACCCTGACGTTCGGGAAGAGAAAACGGGACCAAAATGCAACTAAAAGAACGATGCTGTAGCAATCTAAAGTTGCTTATTATAAATTTAGGATTTATTTCTATTTTCTATTCGTGTGATCGCCGCAATTTGAAACGAGTTTTCGATATGACGACCCAACGCCTTAGAAATCTGTTAAACTATAGTGCACTCCACTTGCTATCCGTATGTGAAAGTATCAAGTCATGCGCTATATTTAGTGGATTTAAATACGACTTCGAGTAAATTTTACATTGTCCAGGAATTATTAATTAAAATAATAATTAGTAGGCTTGTGTTGTTGGTGAATCGCCTATCCACAGGAAGGGCTCAAACGAATTTGCAAGCGGCACATTAAATGAAGGCTGATGCCCTATCATCAATATGGCCGTGATGGGACAGCTGATAAAGTAATCACTGATAACTACATAGCGAAACGAATTCGTCGGTGAATATCATTTTATTTTATTTATCATTCATTAATTGTATCATATCCATGCTGGTAGTGTGTAATAGAAAAGAGGAGTACACTGAAAGCTTTCGGTCGACTTGCCATAGGGGTGACGCGCGAAATAACAATTATTTTAGTTCGCCAAATTTATATAAGCGCTCTTGTGGACCCTTTTAGGAATCCATGAATTTATTATTTTTTTTACAAGTATAATTATATATTAATTAAACCGTTTTTGTTTTACTTATTTATTGTTGTCGCTTCCCGGCAACTGGCGCCCTTGTTGAATTTTTACTCTTACCCACGACCATATTTGCCGAGACCTTGGGTCAGCCATCAGGGTCGTATACCGCCCTTTTATTTATAGTTGAAGCAAAGGGCGGTACCATGCTAGAAAAATGGCAAACAAGATGGGCAGCGAACACGGGCAAGGCTGCATGGACAAAAAGAATAATAAAGGATGTCGCTACATGGGTAAACAGGAAGCATGGGCACACGGATTACTATATAACGCCATTTCTCAGTGGACATGGAGATTTCAACACATACTTAAAAAAATTTAAAATGAAGAATGAAGGACTATGCAGGTACTGCGAAGGCGAAAAAACCCCTGAGCACACCTTCTACGTGTGTAGGAGATGGAATTATCTGAGAGACGAACTGAATACCAAGATAGGCAGAGTAATAACACCGGATAACACGCTAGACGTTGCCGCTGGTCGGTCATGGAGTGCGGACGTGTGTGAAGAGCTCCGGAAAATTTTCGCGGAAGTGTGAGGTTAGCCCCGACGCCGGGGGCTTGCCTCTTAGTGTAGTTTTGGGTCGAAGGCCCGCGGAGCACCGGGGCTGGTTCCCGGAGGGCCCCAGTGAGTGGGTGAGTGGCTATCAGTTTCATCTTCGACCACCACCACCCCCTCCCCCCTATTTGCGGGGAGCAAATCCCCCCCGACCCCCCTTTTTGCGGGGAGCAATCCCCCCCCCGAGCCCCCTTTTTTGCGAGGAGCAAATTCCCCCCCAAAATGGAATCCGATGGGGAATTAGAGAAAAGGAAGAGGGAGAGGCTAGAAAGACAGGCAAGGGAGATACGGGAGGCCGAGGAGGAGCTCCTGGAAGCCCATAAGAGGAGGAATAACGTAGGGCGATCCCCACCCAGAGGGAACCTTATCCAAGCCCAGGTTCTGGACTTCGGCCACGACAACGCCGTCAGCGAAGGGGAAGCAATGGTAGTAACCGAGGAGGAATCACCGGAGGGTCGTGCAAAGAAGAAGAGAAAAAGGAGTAAAAAAACCCAGAGGTATCACCGATGGTAGTCCCGGTAGCCCTGAAAGGCTGCTAATCCACCAGCTACGCCAAGCCGTCGTCGACGCTAAGAGAGTGGCCCAGAAGCTAACCAGGTTAGTGGTAGAGTATCCTAATACGCAGAAAGGTATAAAGTAGGCCATTGCGGAGCTAAGACTGGCGGCCGAAAAGATGAGCCCGGAGAGCATAGACGGCATGGAGAATGCCATGGCGGAGCAGGAGGCGCAGGTGCGGGAGGCGCCAGTCAAAATCAGCCGCGAAATACAAACAGACCCTCCTACAGTAGCTATGGCCGGCTGCCAGACCGAGGACCAGAGGGCAGTGAGAACTGAGATGGAAGCCCTGCAGGGGAAAATGATGAAAGAGATAAGGTTGGCAATGGGGAAGATACTGGAAGGAACCCTCGAACCAGCAGGTGTGAAACCCTCAAACAAACCTGGCCTGAGGAAATGTATGCCAAGACCGCCTGGGGGGAAGGTAGCCTGATGAGATCCGCAGCAGAGAAGGACATCCTGGTGATGGTGGAAGCTAGTGAAACGGAAAATCCCCTTGTTAAGAGGCTAGCAGAGATCCAGCCCCAAATCCAGAAGGTGGTAACAAACTGGCCGGACAGCGAAAAGAACCTCTATAAAGTTAGCTGCAGATATGAAATGGGAACGGGGGAGGACCGCGAAGTTACGGAGAGGAACTTCTTCATAGTAAGAGTGGACAGTCACCAGACAGACGGAGAGGCAATAACCGGGAAAATACGGGCCCTGCAGGAGGTGAGGGGGATACTGGGGGACGAAAAGAAGGAGATAGTTGCCGCAACTACGGAAACCCATGACGACGCTGGGAAGATACTTAGAAACCTCCTAGAATGCGCCTTTACAGGCAGTGATGTCAGGGTAACAATACACGCCAGGACGAAGAAGCGAGAAGGACCAACCACGCAGGGCGTAGGAAAAGCCCCAGAAGAGGCCAACCCATGGAGGCAACAACCAAGAAAAGGATGGGCGAGGACTAGCGTAACCCTGATAATCAGACCTGGAGAGAACGAATCAAGGAGCTTCGCTGATATGGTTAGACACATGAAAAAGGAGGTTAACATAAACGACTACGGTGTCAAGGGTACGACCCTGGAGAGGACCACCCAGGGTCATATAAAACTAAGGATCACGGGGGATAAGGAAGGCAAGGCGACGGCACTTAGAAAAAGTATCGAGGAGAAGCTGGGGGCAGTAACATCCATAAAGGGGAGGCCTATGAAAACGGTGTTCATCAGAGACAGACGAGACGACCACAAGGAAGACGTCGAGGAGGAGGTAAAAGGGAACTCGGAACCCAACAAGTGGCAGTGAGAATGTCAGCCAAACCCAATTCCGCCAGGCTACAATACGCCGTAGTTACACTCCCTATCCCGGAGGCAAATTACCTCCTGCAAAGAGAGAGGTTACGCATAGGCTGGACGCTGTGCAGGGTCTCGGAGGTCATCACCCCGCCGAGATGTTATAAATGTGGGGAGTTTGGGCACCTGGCTGCGGGCTGCAGTGGGAAGGAGGCAGTCGCCCACCGATGCTATAAGTGTGGAGACCAAGGACGCATAGCCAAGCAGTGGGAAGGCGAACCAAGGTGCTACGTTTGCCAGGTGTCGGGACACCGCGCTGACGAGACGAAATGCCCCAGATATAAACAACTACTGCAGGAGATGTGGAGCAAGAAGAGGAGGCGAGGCCCAGTAAATGGCAATTAGAGTCCTGCAGATTAATGTTGGCAGAAGCCGCACGGCGCACGAGGTGGCACTGGCGACGGCTAAGAAAAGGGACATTGATATTATCATCTGTAGTGAGCCCAACCGGAAAGAGGTGGATAGGGCAGCCTGGACGAAAGACGACCAGCAGGATGTCGGTATTAGGATTGTCAACCCGGCTATCAAAATTTACCGAACAGGAAAGGGCAATGGCTTCGCCTGGGTGGAGACGCGGGAAATCCGAATCGATAGCGTCTACTTCTCGCCTAACATTGCGCAGGCGCGATTCTCGAGGCTGTTGAAAGGGTTGGAAGATAGCGCGAACAACACCGGGAAACAGGTAATAATCGCAGGGGATATAAATGCGAAGTCCCCCCTCTGGGGCTCTCCAAGGTCCGATAGAAGAGGCGACGAGGTAGCAGAATGGCTATTACAGAAGAGCCTAATGGTAATAGCAGAGGTAAGAGCAGAGCTCCTACCTTTGTCAGAAATGGACAGGAGTCCCACCTGGACGTGACCTTCTGCTCAGAAGGGATTGCAACCAGGGTAAGCAATTGGAGGGTCCACGAGGAGGAGAACTACAGTCTCCAACAGAACATAACGTTCGAGATAGCGGAAAGCGAGGAAGCACGAGCGGAACAGTCCATGGCAGGCGCGAAATGGAGATTGACTGAAGGGAAGAGGGATGCCCTCCGAGACGAAATAGGTAGCAGACTAGAGGCAATAGGGACAGCCGAGCCGGAAACTTACATGGCGGCTGTGAAGGAAAGCTGCAGGAAGGTCCTGGCAAGGAAGGCCGGCAGACAACCTAGGAGACCTATTTATTGGTGGACGGAAGGAATTAACCTTGCCAGGAAAACCTGCCACAGGCTGAGACGGGAGCATACAAGGGCCCAGAGAAGCCCGGCGATGACCCAAGGCGAGAGGGAAGAAAGGAAAGAGAGGTGGAAGGAGCCAAGGCGCCATTACCGCGAGCTGATTAAGGATTCCAAGAATAAGTGCTGGAAGGACCTATGTCATGCCATCGAAGAGAACCCGTGGGGAGATGCGTACAGAATAGCCACGAAGAAGATGAGGGCGGTTCAGCAGATACAACTGACCCCCGAGGACATGAGGCGCACAATCGACGAATTGTTCCCGAGCAGAGAACCATATAGGTACCAACGGAGACAAGATCAGAACTTCCCTCCTCTCCAAATGGAAGAGCTGGAGAAGGCAGTACGTGGGATGAAGCCTAATAAGGCCCCGGGCCCGGATGGAATAGGAGCCGATATTATGAGGGTAGCGATGGAGGCCAACCCGCAAAAGACCCTCGAAATGTACAACTGCGCGCTAGCAGGTGGAAGGTTCCCGGTGGAGTGGAAGAGGGCAAGAGTTGTACCAATCGAGAAGGAACCCAAAGAGGGCGAAACCCGGAAATATCGGCCGATATGCCTCCTGGATAACGCCGGGAAGATACTGGAGAAGATGCTCCACGCAAGACTAGCCGAGGAGGTCAATGAGAGCGGGGGACTCTCCGTGGACCAATATGGCTTCAGGGCGGGGCGATCGACCATTGACCCGATGATGCGCATTAAGAACAAAGTGGCGGAAATAAGGGAGGTTGCCAGCCAGCATCGGAAATACTGTGCTTTGATAACCATAGACATCAAAAACGCATTTAACACAGCAGAGTGGAAAGGTATAATGGAAGAGCTGGAGCGAAGGGGGGTTAGCGGGTACCTGATCAATATACTGGCTGACTACCTCGCAGAGCGGACCATCATCCTGCAAGACGGGTCCGAGCGGAGCATGTCATGCGGTGTCCCACAGGGATCTACCCTAGGCCCACTCCTGTGGAACTTACTTTTTGACCCGGTGATTAGGGTGGAACTCCCGGAAGAGACGTCCATCATGTGTTACGCCGACGACACGGCGTTGATGGTGGCGGCCAAAACGAAGGAGACCCTCCTGAATAATGCAGAGACCGCCTACCGAAGAGTAAGCAGGGCAATCCTGGAAAAGCGACTGCAGATAGCTCATGGGAAGACTGAGATGGTGATCCTAAACGGGGGGAGAAAATTAAAAGATCTACAGCTCCAAGCAGGGGGGACCACTATCAGGAGCAAAAACACCATAAAGTACCTAGGGGTGATCTACGACAGAACTATTACGATGAGGGCGCATCTGGACTATGCCATAACCAAAGCAACGAAGGCAATAGGAGGGCTCAGTCGACTGATGCCCAGAGTGGAAGGCCCCGGACAGGCCAAACCCTATGTGCGGTGGGCCATTCAATTCTCTTATATGGCGCGCCAGGGTGGGGAGGTATCGCCAGAGTGGAGACACATCGACGGAAGCTCCTGTCCGTTCAAAGAAAAATGGCAGTCATGATTACGAGTGCCTACAGAACAATATCCACTGGTGATAGCAGGACTCGCCCCGGTAGACTTGATGATAGAGGAAAGATCTAGAATGCACGGTGCCGATCGGCAGAGAAAGAGGATCATTAAGGAAGAGATCCTACAGGAGTGGGACAGGAAATGGAGAGAACCGACAGGTAAGGCCGCCTGGACAAAGACCCTGATACCAAACCTGGGTCCCTGAATCAAGAGAGGGCACGGGGAAGTGGATTACTTCCTCACCCAGTTTATTTGCGGTCATGGTGGCTTTAGAGCATACCTGAAGAGGTTCAAGCTGTCAGAGGAGGATGAGTGCATCGACTGCGGAGAAGTAGATGACGCAGAACACGCGGTCCTAAGCTGCCCAAGGTGGGAAGAACCCAGAAATAGGGCAAGGAGGCAGACGGAAATAGAAGAGGTCCTCACCTCAGAAAACATAATAGGGCACATGCTAGAGAGCAGGAAGAAGGGGACTGTGATCAGCGCAATGATCCGCTAAATAATTAGAGGGAGGAACGTATGAGAGCGCGCCTCATGAGTGTGGTGGCCTCCGCAGAGTGAGTGAGTGCGGGTAGTAAGCCCAAGCTAGGCAAGTGAACCGGGGGGAGTGAGAGTGCCTCGGTGTGTCGGCCAGCGATCTCTGAAGTGCGAAATCTCTGTAGTGGGCCAAGGGCCAGTGCGCAGAGTGAAGGTCGGGGCCCAAAGCGAGTAAGGGCGCAGTGCCAAAGCGAGTGCGAAACCAGCGGCGCAAGTGCGGTGTAGTGTAGAATTTAGATACCTTTTTAAATCGTTGTATGTATGCATGTGTAGTTAAACAATTAATGTAGTAGGGAGTAGTAGTGAGTAGTAGTGTTTTGTTAAATTGTTAATGATGCTCTGTTTAAACATGGATATAGCCAGTGTAGGCTATTGTGTATATTGCATGTTGTGTTCTTTTTCATTGTTCCAGCTCGCTTGGGGGTCGAGCCCGAACTAAAGGAGTGGTGCGGGAAGCAATACTTTCCGTGGTCCCTCGCACCATCTCGTTTCAGGGGGCCACTTGAGTGGTTAGCGTTAGCGCCAACAACGTCCCCCAAAAATTTAAAAAAAAAAGGTTAGGTTAGGTTACGTTAGGTTAGGTTAGGTTAGAACTGGAAAGCAGAAGGCGGCTTGACAATGTTCTTTGACATCGTCGAAGAACTGGAAGAACAATACACCAAAACCATAAAGCAAACGGGCAGGGGACGCGAAGGAAAACATGAGGCAATGACGCAGACAGACGTAGAAATGACCACCACGACGATCTCGAGAGGTACGCAGACTAACATAGATGAGTTTTCGGAATCAGGACGGAAAGAACGGGAATATGCAGAGGAGTTACGCAGGGCGATACAAACAGTGAATGCACCAGAGGAAATCTCGAAACTAATTGATCAAAGGTGGCCGGAAAAAGCCTATAATAAGACAAGCCTTGAGGTAGGAAACCCACTAAATAAAAAACAGGGTATACTAGCGGTGACGCTACTAGAAGAAGAGCAGGAAATGAACTGGCTCTAGATGAATCTATGGTTTTATGGAGGGGTCGGCTTGTATTTCGACAGTATATACAAGGGAAAAGGCATAAATATGGCATAAAGCTTTTTTTTTTTCACTATTAGTTTAAGCCAGTTCAGCACTTGGTGTTGCTATTCATGGCTGTGATGATGTGTGTCTTATCACTGTTAAAGCACTATGAAGGCACAAAAATCACCTCCTCACTACAATTTGGATCTATTCACTATCTTCAGAGCCTGACATGTACAAATCTTGCGGTAGCTTTCTTTTTAACCTCGCGTGAATCTTCTTTTCCCCGATAGAATAGACGGCAGTTGCTGGGCAAACACTAATGTTATTAAAGTGACGTTTGCAAATTTTTTTGATTGCTTCTTTGATAGAATCTACCCCCGCTTCTCTGTGAATTTGATTGTTTCTAACGAACCATTGGGCATTTAATACTACTCGTAGAACTTTATTTTGGAACGTTTGAAGCTTCCTTAGATGGGTCTCGCTGGCACTACCCCATACAGGGCATCCATACATAATTACAGGTCGAATGATCGATAAATATAAAAGTGTTCCGCATTTGATTTTAAGATGGGATTTTTTATTTATTAGTGGGTATAATTGTACTAGTCTTGAGTGGGCTTCGTTGAGCTTTTTATTAATATGATAACCCCATGTAAGTCTGTTATCCAAGTAGATACCCAGGTATTTTATGGCTTCATCGTCTTTCTTCCACGGGATCGCTTTGTTCTGTAGCACTAAGTTAGGTGGATTGCCTTTACGTCGCAGTGAAAATATTTTAGCTTCGGTTTTAGTGACATTAAGTTGTAATCGCCATTTGGTGAGCCAACCACTGATTGTGTTTACATTCTCCTGTAACTGTGAGATTGCCATGTTGATGTCGTTGTTTTGGCTGATGATGGCAGTGTCATCTGCGAACATGGCCAACGCGGAGTTTTCCAGTTGGGGAATATCGTGCACATAAACATTAAACAGGATGGGTCCCAGTATTGATCCTTGAGGGACTCCTGCGTTAACCATTTTTACTTCTGATATTTTAGAGTTTATTGCAACCGATTTTCTAAAAATGATTTGATGATGCACAGGAGGTAGCAAGGTAATTCAATCTTCATAAGTTTATACAAGAGACCTTTATGCCACACCTTGTCAAAAGCTTGTTTGATATCAAGAAATATGGCAGCTGAGTAATATTTTTGTTCGAATCCGCGTTCGATTATCTCTGTGACACGATTTAATTGATGTATCGTGGAGTGGTGGCTCCTAAATCCAAATTGAAAATTCGGTAAGACTTTATTTTGACGGATGTATTCTAGCAGGCGCACATGTATTGCCTTTTCAAATAACTTCGATAAGGTCGGTAATAAGCTTATTGGTCGGTATCCGTTAATATCGTGAGAATTCTTCCCTGGCTTATGAAATAGTAAGATATGGGCATACTTCCACGTGTCAGGGAAGTATCCAATTCTTAAGCAAGCATTAAATACTGATGCCACGTATACTACCGCCTTTTTTGGGAAGTTTTTTAATAGGACGTTTGTGATTAAATCATGACCTGGTGCTTTTTTTGATGGCAATTTATTTATTATTGCCTTGATTTCATACGGCGTTATCGGTGATATTTCATCCGGGTGAAGAGGATACCCGTTCTGCAGCTCCTCTTCGACTTTGCTGGTAAATTTTTTATTGGGAGACTCATCAGTAGCTGTAAATGTATTAGCCAAATGGCTGGCGAACAATGAGCATTTTTCTTCATCCGATGAGTAGGCTGTGTTATTCACTTTAATGGTTGATATATTATGTTGCTTCTGTAAGATGCGCCTGGTTGCCCTCCACATTGTCGGGTCTTGTGGTTCAAGCTCTCGGATGTATGTTTGATAACTATCAATTCTATACTGTTCTAGTTCCCTTTGTGTTTTGCGTATTAGATAGTTTAAGTGTGATTTAACTGATGGGTCTCTCGATCTGATCCACAATCTTCGAGTTTGGTGTTTTTCTTTAATTAATTGTTGTATGCTAGCAGGTGGTCTCGCTAGGTTCGTTGCACGTCTTGTTTTCTGTATGACAGAAGAAGCTGTAACTGAATCTTTAATTGCACTTAATAATTTATCTATGGAATTATTGATGTCGCTGTTACTGTTAATAATAACGGGGCATTTTAGATGTTGCTGCAGAGTCTGGCTAAACATTTTCCAATCAATTTTTCCGCTTATTAGTTTAGGGTTTTTTTCAGCAATCTTGGGTTGATTATCAAATGTTAAAATAATCGGTAGGTGATCTGAATCTAGTTCAGGCAAAACTATCTGACTAATTGGGTTTGAGAAGTTCTTATGTAGGACGACATCAAGTATGTCAGGTTGATGATCAATTCGATAAGGTATATAAGTCGGTTCCGTAGGTGGGGTAATCTGAATACCATATTTTGTTAGTAGTTCATGAAGCCTAGTACCATCTGGGTTTGTCGCTCTACATCCCCAGACTGTGTGTTTACAATTAAGGTCCCCTACTAGTAAAGTTGGCGTGTTGTCACTAAACGCATACTCTAGGTCGTTAGCTGTAATACGTTTATTCGGTTGCTTGTATGCACAGATAATCTTTAATTTTCTACTATTTTGAAGTTCTATCGTTACTGCCGTTGTTTCCATATTTCCGGTTGTTTCAGTTTCAATGTGGTAAATACTTAGAGACTTTTTAGAGATTATTGCAACCCCCCAGAGGCTGTGTTTCCTGGTCTATCTTTTCGAAAGACGTTATATCCTGCTATATTTATCTTTTGGTTTGTTAATAAGTGTGTTTCGGTGATGCATGTTATATCTACATTATGTCTTTCCAGAAATGCGATAAGTGTTGATCGTTGCCTTATTATTCCATTTGCGTTCCAATTTGTGAGAATTATGTTGGTGTAGGTTTTGTTTATTTTATTTACTAACATTTTGTAACAGAATTGGGATTAACGGAAGAAGGAATTCTTTAATTTTGCCTATATGAGGCATAATGATTTCTATAATTGAATGTATTATTTGCTCTAGGAGTGAACTTGATTCATTGGTTTTTTTATTATTACTATTATTAACATTCCTGGTTTGACTAATTTGACTAGTTGATTCGCCTCTAATTGCATCTGCATATTTATAATAAGGTGTGACGCTCTTTACTTATACTCGGCTTAACGGGGTCAATTGCACGTCTGCTTATTACGTGCAATTGCGGAGATTGCCTCGGGCGCCAGATTTGTTACGAAGTTTACTCTTCCGGAACAGCTTCGTAGTCCTGGGATGGATAACGAAGACCTGGGTAACTGCAGTTGAAGACGTCGGTATCCAGGGGTCTGTTTTATTTACCTGTAGTCTCGGGATCGGCCTAGAGACTATATTGTACTACGTCGTAGAATAATTAAAGCAAGAATGGTTTAATACATATATTGGATAAATTAAACAATACAGGGTCTTACATAAACAGGTATAGTGCAATAACATTCAATTTGGACAGTAGCAAATACAGTAGCAAAACGGAAGCAAATACGGTAGCAAATACGGTAGCAAATATGGTAGCAAATACGGTAGCAGATACGTTAGCAAATACGGTAGCAAACGGTAGCTGATATGATAGCAATACGGTAGCAAACGGTAGCAGATATGATAGCAATACGGTAGCAAACGGTAGCAGATATGATAGCAATACGGTAGCAAATACGGTAGCAATACGTAGCAGATATGATAGCAATACGGTAGCAAACGGTAGCAGATATGATAGCAATACGGTAGCAAATACGGTAGCAATACAATACCTCTGCGGGAGTCAGTACGGTATCAGGTACGGTTTTACTATGACAGTGAGAGACCAAGGAGATCGTATATCTTGGCACAATTCGGGTACAAACCCCGGTAGTGAACGGACAAGAATCACGGTGCTCTTTCTCTGGATAAAGGGATGTTACATGGGTGTAAGATACCGCCTCAGGGCACACGCAGCGACGGTACTTCTGAAGGAGGGTTACTTGCGTCAGGACACACGCAGCCGCAAGGGAAAAATAAGGTACAGAAAACACCGCCTCAGGTCACACGCAGCGACGATGCTTCTGAAGGAGGGTTACTTGCGCCAGGGCACACGCAGCCGCAAGGGGAGAGAAGGAACAGAAAACACCGCCTCAGGACACACGCAGCGACGATGCTTCTGAAGGAGGGGTTACTTGCGTCAGGACACACGCAGCCGCAAGGGAAAACAAGGATGGAAGACAACAACTCAGGACACACGCAGCGAAGTTGCTTCCGGGGTTTCGGGTAAGTTAGAGAGAGAGAGAGAGAGGTACAAGGGTAGAAAGAGTACGGAGAATTAAAATGTGAACGGTAAAACAATAGTGCCAAGATGAAACAATTCCTCACCTCTGTATTGTTGGCCTGTGTAGGTCGTACCTTGGCCTCGGTCGCTGGTGCTGGATCAATCTTCAGGAAGCAGGATCGGAAACTGACTGTTTAATGCTCGAGGGGTTGTATTTATACCCGCTGGCTAACGGTGTTTACAAAATTCGGTTTAAACTGCGCATTTTAGCAAGGAGTAGGGTATACGCAGCCACCCCACCAGTTATACGCCGTAGATGCGGTTATCAGATTTTCGAGCGTAAATGCAAGTCAAATAAACCAAATTACGGGTTTCGGATGTGATTAGTACAGGCAAATAATCATATAAAAATGCTACCGGCACTCAAACATAGCTCTAATAATCGGTACTAAATAAAACGGAAACTATTCCTGCTAACAAACCAAAATATAAATTTATAAAATTGCCAAACGGCGTACAATAAATAAATTATCTTGTTCGGTTCTAAATATAAATCTAACAGCACATAAATGTATTCAAATAAATCAATAAACATTCCTACAATGACAGCGAATAAAAATAAACGGTGTTTGAAATCATTTCCCATAATGATATCTTTCTAAAGCAGCCTCTGATAAGCATAACAATAATGCAACATGCGGTGATACGGCACATAATAAACAAATTACCTTAAGCGGCTATGAAATGTAAATTAAATCAACGGTTAGCAATTACATTTACATGTTTCGGTGAATATGCAAATAATACGGGGTGCATTCGGAAAATCATCGGTCGGTACACAATAATACTAATAAAAATCAATTTAATAAACTTCTAAACGGTAAATGGCATGTAAACAAACTGAAACGGAATCCTTAAAATCAAAAT
>JABXWE010029341.1:0-13617 GCA_014611495.1 Limonius californicus | reverse complement strand
CGTCGTGTAATATTCAAAAATAATAATATGGAACAAATCTTATTTAACTGCTAAATCGTATAACAGCTCTTTTAATAAAAATGCAATCAGCTTAAAATTTCCAAAACTTCTTAAAAAGCTAAGAAGAATGAACTTACCCTACAAAATTTTCGACATGTGGGTAGTCTTGGGAAACTCAAAATTGAGATAATTTAGATACTTAAGAACCATTACATAGCTAAAGATAATAGCAATGGAATTAATAGTTATTTGCTAAGAGGGTTTATTTTCCAAATTTTATAACGGTTTGAATTTAGAAACTAAAGAAGTCTGTAAAATAAACCCTTAATACTAGTTTCTACCAAAGAAGACGAACCATCCTTGCTACTTTCGCTTTTGGATTTCTTTAAAAAAATGAATTATGCTCTAAAAGTATTTTTAATTTACTTGTAGAATGTAATCCAATCGAGATCTGATAATAAATATTGACAAACACTCACAATAATGTTCACATACTTACGTATATACCCTACAGTTCCAATACAATTTAGTATATAAAATTTCATTTTTTCTTCGCAAAAATCGATACTTCCCTGGACTTACAGTAGGGCAATGCGGAAAGTGCTCCTAGTTAAATGCTGAATAAATCTGTGTAAGGGCTTACCGCCATGTAATTGGTTTATAAAGGGAACTAAGATTTCTGTCGTATATCTGATTGCGGGGAGCAAACACTGAAAAAGAAATTAATTCCGTTAGGAATTTTATCTGTACGTGCATTTTATAGAACACGCCGCTATCTACTACTATCGGGTCGCCCATTTTAAAAATTCACGTGTCAGTAAATTTGATGCCCTTTATCCACCAAAAATCAATATTTCTCCGATCCGTTCTCATTGTTTATATTTATATAAAAATAAATAAAACACCAGAAGAGATGGGAATTATTTAAAATAATATTTATAACAGTTTTAATTTAAAGAATTTCTTTACGGTAACTGCTACACCCCTTCACAGAATTTGGCAGACGATTTGTAATGGACGCCTTCTACAAATTCTGATCAAAGCAAAATAAAAAGAATTTAAAAAGTGACAAAAACCAAAGCAGAATTATACAATTTTGGACTGTTAGAAAATTTATAGTTGGCATGATCATGTCAACCGTTAAATACCAATCTTAATATCTAAGAAGAAGTGCCAGAAAATCAAGACAGGATCACACAAGAAACGTAGAGATCAGAACATTGACCAATTCACAAGACACTTTGATCAATTGGATATTACCAGAAAACCAAACAAAATATGCAGATGGGTGCCACCAGAAGAAAAGGAAAGGTCGATCAAAAAGGTCGTAGAACGAAGACATCAAAACATCGATACAGACAAGAAGGCTAATCGAAGAAGATGCTTACGACCAAGAACAGGCCGCTACAAATTGTTTTGCCACGTTATTTATTGTTATTTTTCTATCTGTCAAATATGTCATGTATAACAATTTCATTGTTGAGCTGACAATAACTGGTAATAACTGTAACGGCTACAGTCGTAAAAATACCGTTTTCACAGTTTTTCAACTGTACAAAGCAGCAAAAATATAGCACGTACAGGCTCTACTAGAATGATAACACATAACAGCAGAAGCTCACAGGAACAAAATCTGTTGAGTCTTCCAGTAGAGACTAGCAAATCATCACCACCAAAACTTCCATTAGTTGAGTTCCGTTGGTTGAATAGCTAATTGAGCCGTAAATAGTGTAATTAGTTGGGGGATTAGTTCAACTGCTAGTTATATGGTTATTGGAAAAGCTAGTTGGGGGGTTAAATGAGAGGTTAGCAGGGCGTTTAATTGAGTGACTAGTAGGGCAGTTAATTGGGAAGTTAGTTGAGGGGTTATCTTATCAATTAATTAGGCGGATAGTTGGCCATTTATTTGGAATGCTAACTGAAAGGTTAGTTGGGCAGCCAAGTGAAGTACTATTAGGACGTTTAGTGAAGAGGTAGGTTCAGTGCCAGTTGGGTAACCGTGTAGTTAAGTTTATAAGTAAGTTGTGCAGTGGATTGCACAGTTTAATTAGACGATCAATTTGTGACATAGTTACGTAGTTAAGTAATTTTTAGGTAGCTGGGTAGTTATTAAGGTAGTTAATTGGTTACGGTAATTAGTTAATTTCCTGATAGTTAGTAATTAGGTAGGTAGTTAATAGGTTAAAATAATTAGTTAGTAGTTATTAATTTAAATAGTTAGCAGTTCGGTAATTGAATAGTAGGTTAGGTAGTTAATTGGTTAGAATAATTAATTGGTAATTAGTTATAATTAGATAATTAGTTGTTTGATATTCGGCTAGTTAGTTAGGTGAATTGGTTAGGATAATTAGTTAATTGGATAGTCAGTAGTTAGGTGGTTAGGCAGTCAAAAAGTTAGTAGCTGGGTAGTTAGTTAAATAGTTAATTGGTTAGGATAATTAGTTACTTGTTAGATAGTTAGTTGGTAGTTAGGTAGTTAGGTAGTTGGGCGGTTAGTTGGGTAGTTAATTTTTTTAAATCCATCATTGGCAGTTAGTTAGTAGTTAGGTAATTAATGGGTTAGAATAATTTGTTGATAGTTAGTTATTTAGGTAGTTAGTAGTTAGGTAATTGGGTAGTTAATCAGGTAGTTAATTTGTTAGGATATTCAGCCGGTAGTCATTTAGTTAAATAATTAGTAGTTAGTTAGTTGGCAGCTGGGAAGTTGGATAGTTAGTTAGGTAAATTGGTTAAGCTAATTAGTTAATTAGTAATTACGTAGCTGGATAATTAGTTAGCTGGTTAGTTCGTTAGGGTAATTAATTGGTGGTGAGTTAATTAGACAGTTAGGTTGGTACATCTATTTTTACGGACATTCATATTACTTGTGATAATACCAGAATTTATACAATAGTCACTGTAAGGATATTCATATCTGGCTTAACTATACCATATATATACCTGTCATTGATTTTATTTTAGTAATGTAAACACAATAATAAAAAAATATATCTGCATATTACTAAAATTCAGATCAACCACATAAAGTTATTATTAGAACTATGGGAAACACAGCTGAAGTACTTCGTTCCCTATTTGCCCCACTACAGTTACAACCATATCACTTAAATCATCCAGTGTACCGAGACGACACTGTATCAAAAATATAGTTTCACAAACCTGAATTGAAATTTTACATGCAATTACAAATAGCTGAAAAATATTTTAGAAACGTGGACTACTATGTTATAACTTAAATATAAATGTGTATTTATTTACATCATATAGTAATAAAAGAAATACATTTTAAATGATAAATAAATAAAACAACTCCAACCATTTAAGTTAGAAAAAAGTGCTAGTGTCAGATAACCGTGAATCACAAAAGTAGTATCTGAACACTCAAAGAATTACAGGATGCTGCACTTTACACCTAAAACGTTTAGGAATTTATATTTTCTTTTTTTCTGAATTTTTATGTGATACATAATATCAGCTTTAATTTTTCTTGTAATATTTCATGCTTGTATGAATGCTTGCAGCTTAGCAACTTTGCGAGTAAAATTAGCACAACATCATGACGTTTTTTCCAACTATAAACTATCTGAAATATATATGTAACGAACTAACTATAACCAAAAATACGGCTTTCACATGTACAGCCAGCACATCCCCTTTTTCTGCTAGTAGACAAATTGAAATTAGAAAGATTTAGGCAATCTCAAAAACATTATTCAGATTTTCAGATATTATGGTATTATTCAATTTTCCAACCACATTTATTATCGGTGACACCGTCATTTTTAATACGTACTGTAATTTTGTATGTGGATGAGGGCTATTAATAAACGGATAAAAATGAAGTGAACGAATTGCAAAATTCTGGAGGCTGTTTTACATAGACTGAATTACATTATAATACAACTTTTTCAATTTACGTGGATGTCAATTTTATTTCTTAAATTAAACATATTAAGACCGTGAAGAGAATGATAGCAATTGCAGTAAGTGTTAGGGTCGACCTTACGGGGTGCGAATGAAAACTACTGAATTTTCAAATTTAAATACCATTGCAGCGCTTCTGCATTTCATTTACGCAATTCCTGGGAAATCATACAGTGGATGCGATTAGAACTCACCGGCGGCCATAGGCAGGTGACATGCAACAGATAATAAAACATAGACTTATTGATCTGGTAATAAATATTGGGCAGCGCCTTGCCCCTGGATTGGGAATCGAACACGATAGGGAGGCTCATCTGCCGCTAACTGCTGTGGCCGCAGCCATTCGTAATCGTAGACTAGTGCACCAATCCTCCAGCTATAGACTAAGTCCATAGCCAGGCTCTCTATTATTCACAGGGGTCGCGGAGGGCTTCAACCCCACATGCGAAGAGGAGAGTATCATTAGTATCCACACCCACGCGTGAAAGTCAGTTGATGCCATCTGCACATTAACGTTACATTTATAATAATAATAATAATTCGACGTAGGTGCATTTTCGATGTAACCTCTGCCGTCTGACTACCTCCCTAATGCTTGCTAGGGGAATAATGACTAATCATGCCACACACAATATCTACTCATATAGCTACAGTTTCCAGCAACTACCTACATAGACACACCAATCTTGTATAACAACCATAATAGGGCACAATTCTTGTAAACCACATATAATACCAAGTAAATAATACGTAACCATTTAGATAAACACATATGACATTTCACGGGATATAAACCATATGTAATACCAAGTAGATAATACGTAACCATTCGGGTAAGCACATATAACATTTTATGGTATATAAGCCATAAACACGCAGGGATGTCACTGCTTATATCAACGGATATTGCCATTGCAGCCTACATTTTTATAACACTAAATTCGCACCTTGCCTCAGCTTAGAGGATAATCGCATCGTAATCAGTTAGTAGGTTCGCAAACGCTATTAATTAGTGATTACGCCAAAGATATGCAAGTCCACGCCTAGCCCACATCACTGTCCCACGTAGACTGCCGCCGCCCATCTCAACACTCCGCTACACGGCCTTTCCTTCAAATTTTTATAATTCTTCTCAGCTATTATAGAGCCCAGAGAAGTTACATATATTTTAGCAAATATTTATCTGTTGAGAGCATATTCAAGTAATACTCACAACAGGCAAACCCCGTTGCCCAACATAAGTTCTAAACACTGACAGTTGAGATTCTTTATACCTGTAAAAGAATGTGTTATTGGCAATTACAGATTTTATAAATTTACTCATTTCTGTAACAACTTATTGCAGAAATTTTTAAATTCTCTATTGTAGAAATGATTAAATTTGTAAAATCGTCATCGCTTACAAGACATTAGGTATTTGTCCCTGTAAGATATTTCTGAAATATTTTAATGTTTGCAACTTTCTGAGTATGTAAAATATTTCTTTGTCAAGCTTGGTAAAAATGAAATAGCCCAGGCTAGATATTGGTATTACCATGTTAAGGTCAATAGTGCCCTATTTAACTACCACTCTATCAACTCCGGAGCGCCCCAGGGCAGTGTGGTTGGATCATTCCTTTATTTAATTTGCTGCGGACATACACGTCAGCGATTACACTACATTTGCTGATGAAACAGAAAAACGTCTTCAGATGCAAATCCCACTAGAGCCTCAGAAATGCTACAAAATTACTTGAACCTACTACAGAACTGGTAAAAGTGTTGGAAAATTACAGTAAATATGAGTTTCTCATTGCAAAATAATACTTACACTTATGTCAACATAACCGTCGCTCCAACTGAAATGCAAACTGTAGTTATATATTAGGGTCTTCACTTAAACCAGAAGCTTACATATAAAAAACACATTAAGATCAAAAATGTCAAGTTAAATATAAAAGTGAAACAAAGGCTCTGGCTGCTAGGTAAAAAATTCCAGTTATTGTTGAAAAACAAATTAATTACAACAATATTATCGTCAAATTCATCTGAATCTGAGGCTGCAGGAAATTATGCTATTCCAAAACCCAAACTTTCTAATCAAAACCACTGCACATGATAGTTTATACCCCGTGGTATGTATTCAATCAAATCCTCTACCATGATCTTGGAATATATATATTTTTTATTATTCCACACTTCTTTTCCACTGTATTCGGTTGAGGCATTGCTTATCCGTTATGTTCGTTTCACTTATAGCACTCCGGACTCCTCTGATTTTTCTGGGTCTTCCTCTTCTCTTTCCTTCCAATGGTATCCAATCTATCGCTATTTTTGGTTACTTTTCCGCAAGCATTCTCTTCACATGTCCGTACCAGGTAAGGTTTCTTCTTTCTATGTCATCGACTGCTGTTTCGTGTATGTCCATTATTTCGCTCATTCTCTCGTTTATAAATCTCTCTCTACTAGAAGCGCTACACGATCTACCTAAATCATTCATTTCGACAGCTGTGATCTTCTTTGTAGCAGCTTCTGTTATTTTCTAAGCCTCCGCTCTATATATGGTTATACCTTTTACTACCGCATAGTAGATGTTCGATTTCCGATTTTTGCTGATTTATTTCCACCACCATATCCCATTTGGTCTTTTTACAGCTATTCATCCTTGTCTTATTCTTTCTTTTATTTCCACCGAGTCTTTGCCGTGTTTGTTTATTTGTCCTTCTATATATTGTTACGAGCCAAACGAGCTCTTTCGTCGACCCGTAACAGGAAAGATGGAAGTGCTTTCGGCTTAGCTCAGAGGAGTAGGGGTGGTGCACGAAAAGCGCTTAAGGGAAGGAAATCGAATGTGGTTGTGTATAGAGTAAGTCAAAATTAGTAGACGCCACCAATCACAGCTGATTGCAGGTTCTCGTGGAAGGCAGCAGCTTACGGGAATCGAACTCACCTTTATTGTTCCTCCTCCTGTATATAATGTCTACAGAGTTCATACACACAATAAAATACACCAGAATAAAAGATCTTACTTCTTCTTCTTGTAGACCTTCTCCGTTTTCAAAGGTTGGTTATCACATTTAGACTAAAGTCTATTGAGTAAAATATAGCACATGAATAGTATAATTTAGCACAAGCAAGAAAAAGAAGTGTTGGAACGTCTAGGCAAGTCCCTGAAGGCTGGATGACGATGGTGACAACATTACAGGCCAAAACTTTCTTAGAAAAAAAAAACGGAAATTTCAGGAACAAAATCTCCGCCGCTGTACGGGATTATCACTTGCAACGGCTTAATGGAGGGAGTCACGGGGTTGATGATGAATTTCACTAAATTGTATTTAAAAAAAAAGTAAATGCAAAACACTCTGCTAATATTTTTAATCCGACACAAGTCGAGAATTATTCTGCCCCAGGCAAGAAAACGATACGGTATCTTAATTTACCAAACGCGCTGCCATAAAACTCCGACTCAAAACCACGTGCGTTCACCCTCAGAAACTTGGCCTGAGTTTTATCGTATTTGTCGTCGGCGCTGAGATCTTAACGAGCAACCGCGTCGAACGGAGATCTAAATTCCACTGGCGAAAAAACGGACGCCAATACCCAGAAGCTGGAATATTTCATCATATTACGAAATATGTTGCAAGAATTCTAGAACAAAATATTCCACGTGGAACTTCCGGGCCAGTTCTGCAGACAAAGGATTCTAAGAACTGTTTAAGGTCGGCATTAAAGATTAAACATACATGTCAAGTGTTCCCTTTCGGAAGTAACCTTTTGGAAATAATAAAATAGTAATCAACCTAAGAGCGGCAATTAAAATAAGGCTTTAATTCAGTTGAACCTGCAAAACTAAGCGAATGTTACAATATTTATATTTATCACACCCATACTTTCATACTTGATATCATCATCATCGTCGTAATCCTTATCCTCGTTTGTACCGCTTGCGCAGTGTCGAGGCAGTGTGTGAGTCTGCAGGTTACCGTGTTGGTGCGAAACGGTGCTTAACTTACCTGGTGTGTGTGTGGACGTTTTTGTTTATGGTCTTGTTACTCCTCTAATGCGACCGTAATACGAGGAGTGCCATTAATTTGATCCGCAATGGCAAATGGAGACCGGGACCGAGTACCGACCCCTGAAGTGATTCGAACTAAGAAGCGTTCGGACTATTACGTCCAAAGCCTGGCTGTCTTACCACTGAACCACGCCAGCCCTCGTACTTCATATACCATTTATAAATTATGTGATCCGCTTCTATATAAATAAATCAAATGATCGCAATAGCGCTAATAGCAACCAGCTCCTAAGTAAACCGTAAAATCAACCCTTAGTGGAAAGAAATCTCAAAATAAACTGGCCAGAGGGCGTACCTACATAAGTCAAGATTAGGAAACTGTCAATGGATGGTATCAACCACAAGCCATTGTACCATAAAGAACATGTACCTATTGCTCTGTATATAATGTAGAGCAGATTTTAAAGATTGCTGTAAACAAAAATTAAACTAAAAAGCTGTTAGCTGTGTAACTTAATGCTAAGCGTTGAATAAAAATAATTTTCAATTTGAAACTCTCTGCATCCTTCGCCACCCGGTAGAGTTAATGTGCATGACAACTGAGCTGAATGTCTAAAGACTGGTGCACAAGTGTAAGTTGTTTCACTTAATATGCATATACCAAAAGTACTTCATACCCAAAGAAACAGTCGCTGGTTGCGGCTGACTACAACAGTTGCCACGGTTTCAAGTATCGTTTTAAAAATTTCCACCTTTTTAAAGCAATGTTCAGGAAATTGCGTCCGCCAGTCTCAAATCCCCGAAGCTTTAAACAGAGCCCGGAAACGAGAAGCTCCGGACTGTAACACCGTGATCAGTGGCATCTCCAGCAAAGTCGATGAGACCGAGAACTACTCCGAATAGGAAATAAAAAAAACTACTTTCGACCTGCTGAGAACGCTGCACCTGCTACTAGCCTGATGCAAATTTCTCGATTTTTACGCATGCATATTCAAAATCGCATTGGATATGTGGATGGTCAATCATAATTACCATTGAACGTCGCACACGTATGCACTAAAACAGATAAAACAAATGCAAAATAGTTACTTTGCTAAAACCCAAATTAACCTATAATTTTTTATGTTAGTCAAAAATATATTTAAAAAAGAAACACCGGTATAGATTTCAACATATTTCTTCCTATCACATCCTCCAAATGTTACTCCCTAAGACTAGGCTAACACCGGCCTTCGCATACCTAATTATGTACAGTATAATTTCAAAATTTTTCTAAAGTTTTGGTTGTGGAAAATAAAGCATGCATCTTTTCTTAAGCCATACACTTTATAATAATTAATACAATAGATATCAAAGCAGTTACAGTTATTTTTACAGTAAATTCCAAAATATTTACTTCTGAGTACATAACCCAACATCCCCAGATATTATGATCTTCTTAAGTCTTTTACATTTGACTTGCTTTAGAAACTGAAAATATTCTTTGAAGTCCCTTCAAGATATTTAATAAGCTGTGATCCATACTTCAAGATGTCTTGCTATCAGTGTATTGAAGTGTTTGTTGCATATTTAATATTCAATGTAAATGAGGATGTCGGTAAACGAACTTATTGGGCGGTTTGCATCGGATTAAACTCATATTTGTAATACGCAGTCGCAAGGTATTGCAGAGATTCAGAAGTAGTCTGGATCAATCAGATGGAACGGCAATTCTGGCAACCCGATACTCTAAAAACTGTACCGCCGATTCGATGATTAAGCTTTTTAAGTGTTCCCACAAGTAAACGTCCAATGGATTTAAATATGAACGCATAAGCCAAGCGACAGAACTTCCGCGGCTACTCCAACGTCTTTCAAAGGTTTCATTTATACACTCACGTACAGCCAATGAAAAATAGTGTAGCGCCCCATCATGCTCAAACCACAAGCTAATACTTTATATTCAGAATTCATGTCTTTCATCAATTCTGGCAGCTTCTAGATGCTTAAATATTTGATATAAATGTTACCATCCAGACGGAAGCAACAAGTACAAATAGTCAATATAGATCAATCGCACATGACTAATCTTTCTTTCGTGAATATGGCATTGTCAGCAAGAGACTAAACTTTAAAAAGCGTGGTGCTACCGCGCTACAGGGGAGAAACCAATAGCAAAAGTCAATATGGGAGAGCGAAGTCAGTTAGAAGCATTATCTGTACCTTTCGAATATGGTATAGCTGAACTCCTCTTTGTTAAGTATCTTCCATACACTGACATCATTTTCATTCATTCATAATGTCCCTCTATACCTTCAAACGTTGTAACATGGCCACGTTAGCTTCTTTTTCTTAGAGTGCCGTCTCTCTACAGAGGTTGGCTATCATTATGGTAATTCTTATTTTTGAGGCTGCAGTTCGGAAAAGTTGAAGAGAAGTACAACCAAACCATTCACGCAAGTTCCTCAGCCACAAAATTCTTCGTCTTCCCACTGATCTTCTGCCTTCGATCTTGCCTTGCTTAATTAGTTGTGGAATGCGTTATTTTCCCCTCTGTTAATATGGCCGAAGTATTCAAGCTTCCTTTTCCTTGATTGTAAAATTTAATTCGGTTGTTTTGTTTACTTTTTTCAAGACCTCTTTATTTGTTATTGTTATTAAAAAGCAGAAATAATAAGTACGATAATTGTTTGAACATGTGAAACTTATCACATAGTATATAAACATAGGAGGTTTGGCAAGCGAAATTTAGATAGTTGTTATTTTTTCGCAGAACCTTAGCTCGGATATCGTGTTTCTGTCAGTCATCATGGAGCAACGAGTGAAGAGTACATTTTGCTGTAAATTAGGGAAATCTACAACATCAATTTATGAAATTATGAAAACTGTATGCAATCATATCACCTTCGGCCGTACTAGTTTGGTCAGTGTCAAGCTTTCCAATACGAACGTCAGGATGTTCAGCATGAAGCTAGAAATTCCGTAGATCTCTCGAAATGCAGATTTGGTGGCCAGAGTTTGTAAAATTATGGAAGAAGGTTGCCGATTGATGACATATGAGATGAATATCAAAGAGCAAAGATTTGGGTACGATGCAGATCTGTGCTAAATTCGTTCCGCACAATTTTACGGATGAACATAAACCATTTCATACATGCTTCTTTAAAGCTTATCGCAACTATGTAAATTTCCTTAACTAGATTGTTAAAGTTGTTTCAGTTTCAGAGCATTGCGTAGATTCCAACTTATCACCAATGTTCAAAACTTTTCAATTGCAAAAATCTTTAGTCAAAACTATAGCGAACAAACAGTAAATACTGCATCCTACGTTGAAGTGATGAAGAGACTAATTCAGAGCAGATCTTGAATGCGACCACAATTTTGAGAAGGAGTTTGTCGTTGTGTGACAATGCACCTGCCCATTCTGCATTGATTGTGCAGCCATTTCTCAAGAAGTAAAACTAAGAAGTTCCATATTTAGGCCGTCTTGGCCAGGGTTTTCTTATTTTGTGCTTGTTTTAGTACTTCCAAAAGTTCTTCCATAGTCATTTTCTCTACATTTTCATTAATGTGTGCTAAAACCATTCCCTCCTCTTCTTCTATGGTTTGGAAGGTTCACAGGCTTGAGAAATAGTCTATGCACTATATTTCTTTTATGGGATTGTAATGCAGTCTACCTTCTGCGGTTCTCTTTAATTCTTTTAAAACTCGAAAGGTTTTTTCTTGTCGTCCATGTACGTCGTGCTGTAGTTCATTGATGTAATTATCCAAACTTTTCCTTTTTATTTTTCACTTATATTCTATTAATGTTTCTTCTGTTTGTCTATTAAGGTATTGTAGGTAGGCCTTCTTCTTTTCTGCTATTATTTTTGCAATTTCGTCATTCCAAATTTTGAGGCCTCTATTGTTATATTTCTTCCGTCTTTTTCCTAACGGCTCTAACGCTGCTTTCATGATGATGTTAGATATTTCGAGCCATTCCGAATTTCTATTCCTACTGACTGGTCTTTGATCTAAATACTTATTAATTCTTGTTTGGTATAGATACTATTAGATAGATATATTTTTCCTTTGGTTTGTTTTCATCTAGTGGGTATTGCTATATTTGATATTGGTAGGAAATAATCCGATCGTATATCTTTCCCACGGGAGATCCGTGTATCTTGGATATATTTAAATAATTTCTTATTTACTATGGTGTAATTTATAATCGTTCTGCTTCCTCTAGCGCTCCAAGTGTATTTATGAATGTCTTCATAGCGGAAGAAAGTATTTGTTATCTTCATTTCACTGTGTATTGCAAAGTCGATTAGAGGTCCATCATTTGTATTTATTTCTTCATCGCCATGTGTTCCTACGAACCCTTCCACATGTTGATGAACCTGCAATTACTATGTAGTCGTTGGGGTTTATGTTATTCTTGACTCTTGTAATTTGTCATAAAATTCTACTATGTCTTGTTCTCGTCCTTCTTCTGGGCTGTACACCCCTATGATGGTGATATATCCTTTTGGCGTTTTGCATCTTAATTTTATGAGGCGTTCGTTGATAAACTCATAGTTATGGATACTTCGCTTCCTATTTTTAATAAGTATTGCAACTTCAGCTACTGCGCGCTTTCCGATGGGCACCCCACTGTATATCATTATATAGTCTTCTAATTCAGTTGATCCCTTTAGCTTTTTCTTAGATTCTGGTAATACCTACGCGTTTATTTCTTTTTCCTGCTGAGATAGTCATCTTTTGGTCCATCCGGCAATTTCCATGAAGATTTAGAGTAGGTTTTATTTCCCCTGGTACCATCGTAACGCAAGGTACGACCAGTGGTGGGACGGCCACTTTTAGAGATCCCGTCACGCCTACTTTCGTATTTATTCCCCACAAGTTAAGTTGCCGCATCCGCCTTTCCGGCCGTTGGTGCCTTTACCCTTCCCGGGTTGAGTTAGCTACCTGCTAACAAGGTGTCTCTTCCGTCCGTTCTGCCGCACCGAAGACTCTTCTCCACCAGTTCAACCGTTGAGGGCTTCGCTTGTACACCACAGCCATATTTCCAATTACGAAGCTGTCTCTGACGGCCTCTCACTTAGTTTTACCTATGTATCGACACAGTTACCGGGATTGTATTGAATTGTATTGTATTTGAAAGAACGAGATTTACGACGCGGTTTTCCAAGCATCTCTATGCACTTAGGCCACATTTGGCCCATTGTACACCCTAACCATGAATTTTGTCTATCTGGGACGTGGCCGTTGTCTATTGAGATACAACTTCTAGGAGCCATACGTGAGAGTTGGATGCCTATGGGCACCAATATCACATGACGGCTTCCCATTCTGTGAAGCCCGACAGTTCTGCGTACCCCTTTAGGAACATCCCATACATCCCTTAAATATAAATATACAGAAATACATACCTGTTTGATATGTAGGGCGAATGACCTAAAATTATTAACAAGTACATTAAATCTTGTTACGGGCCAAAAAAGTTTTACGTTACGGCGCCAAATTTGTTACGGGCCAAACGCGCTTTTCTTGGACCCGCAAACAAAAAAAGATGGAAAAGGCCAGCCGCTTGCTCAGAGGAGTAGGGGGAGTTCGCTAAAAATTTCTTATAGAGAAAATGCTTCAAGTTGTGTACAGGGCGAGTCAAAATAAGTGGGCGCCACCTTCCAAAATCCAGCTGGTTTTGTAGGTCCTCGCGGAAGGTCGAGAAACCAGCA
>JABXWE010029339.1:0-17500 GCA_014611495.1 Limonius californicus | reverse complement strand
CGGAGCGTCCGCTTTTATACCCGGGCTGCCTGTTGATTAAAGTTCGGCGGAGCTCGATCGAACGGAGATCCGCTGGGGGAAAGCGATCGGCTGCTGTACTGGTAACGACACCCGCGCTCTAACACTGAATTAACCTACATATAATTTTATTAAACAAAATTTACATCTTGTAGGCCGGAACTTCGTTACAACCATAACAATATGTATTTGGAATGTGTTACGACAACATTTAAATTATAGTTATTATTTTATTTATAATGAAACCATTATTATATCTAAGTATTATAAACCAATATTGAGCAGAAATAAGCGGACGTTAAATGAACAAACAAGCTCCACTGGCAACATTGTCTGCTTTCAAAAAAACATAACCTCCGTCAAGAAAAACTAGCATAACCCAACTTAATTGACAAATTTCATTGATACCACATATTCTCCCAGATTTCCACAGCCTACTAAGTGGCAAATCAATCCTGAATAGATTATAGTTTTACCGCCTTCATACAGGTAACTTTGAAAAACACAGAAACAAACAAATCAAAAACATAAGTTACGAACGCGGGCGGACACCTCCGATGAATTCATAGTTAATGAGAGAAGACAACCCAAAGTCTTCAGTACTATTTAACATCCGATTGCAGAAGGTAACAAGGAAGAACGGTGTACACAAGCAAGGAAAAAGAATAAAAAAGATGTATTAATAAACTAACGTTTTTCGGTTGTTGCCGTGGTCGATCAATTTCGCTTGACGTTTCGCTGATCATCCTGTCAGCTTGTTCAGGAGTTATTCTAAAGACTGGTGTTGTTGTCTTGTGGGTACCTGGGTACCGTAACGGTTGCTGTTGCCGAACCGTGACGTTTGCTAGGTCGAGTAAAAACGTGACGTGTGGTTGGTTTTGTTGGTGTGTTATGCTCCGTTGCGAGTCCTGTGCATTAGGGGTGCCAGGACGTTTGTTATGGATGGCTTTTCTTTCATGAAAAGTTCCATATGTTTCTTAAGCGGTAGCCATCTTTTCTATTGAAGTTATTCGTTTTTCTTTATTTCGGGAGATTCTATAATTACTCTGGAGAAATAATTTTCCGTTCGCGAGAGTATCTTCACTTCTTCAAAATTGATTTTGTGTTCGCCGCCTTGACGCAAATGTTCGGCAATTGCTGATCTCTCTATGTTTCTGAGCCTGGCGTCTCTCTGGTGCTCTATTATTCTGCATTGGATGCTTCGTCCTGTTTGGCCGATGTATGCTCTCCCATGAACATTCCAGTTGGCATACTCCTCTTGTTGACAGTTTGGGTAGACCGTCTTTGTTTGGAGGTAATACTTGTTGGATCTTCTTTACTGCGTTGTACCTCACACCGATGTTTATCTTTCCTAACGTTTTCTTTAACCTGTCGGTTACTTCAGCGATAAAAGGCAAACGGGCATAGGTAACAATTTGTTGATGTTCCTTTTCCTCTTTGGGTTTCGTGTGGCAGGCATTTCGTATTTCCTTTCTAATGTAACCATTAGTTACACAAGTTGCGTAAGAAGAAGAGCCAGCTACTATCCTCCTTGGCATAGCTACGACGATGCCGTGATAAAGAAGTGACGCCCACATTTGTGGAGATCCGCCATCACATTCTAACAGATATGGTAAAAAAAATCATCGATCGCATCGCAGTGAGAAAGCACTCACACGAGAGAGAGAGTACGTTACACCTACCACCAACTGCATGTAACGTCCAACGAACTTTACCACCTACACCTGCAACTACGTGCTACTCTAGGACGCAATATGGTGGGACATACATCATAGATCGTGTCAGCTATGAGCATAGCGAACACCACCTACGAACAACCACCAACAAACAAATAAAGAAGTTCGAAAAGTTTTGTTCCAAACGCCAGGACATTACACACAAACTGGACGAGAGAAAAACAGTGGTGAATCTATCTGACCATCTACCGAAGACTGTGTATCAGGCCTATCTAAAAGAATGTACTTCGCAATTGCTCCGACTAAGATACCTACAGAAGAAATAATCTCCGAAGTTGAGAGCACCATAAGGAAACTTCCAGTCGAAGAAGCTGAAGAAATCATACATGAAACTTGCCGTATTCTAAAACGTTCCAAAGCTCTAACCAAAAACATCACCCGAGCGGAAGAAAAAGCATTAAGAGAAATACGAAGCAATCCCAACATTATCATAACACGGGCAGATAAGGGAAATGCAACAGTAGTCATGAACAGAGAATACTACAAACAACAGATTAACTTATTGTTGGATCCACATCTATACAGCAAGTTAAAAAGAGACCCAACCAAAAGAATAGAAGGTCAAACAGGAGCTATTATCAAATATCTTCCATACCGTTCGAATAACAACGTCATCTCTTACCCTCAGAGACAAGATCACCCAGACTTTACGGTCTACCAAAAATACATAAACCTGGCAACACTCTGAGACCAATCGTTAGCACTTGTGGATCTCCAACATACGAACTGGCCAAATATGTCGCTAAGATATACGTCGGAAAAACCGAAACTTTCGTAAAGAACTCAGAACACTTTGTCGAGTTGATAAAAGAACAAGAAGAAACTGCCGTTTATATGCTTGTCAGTTTCGATATAGAGTCACTATTTACCAACGTGCCAGTTGACGATGCACTAAACATAATACAACAACGGTTTATAACACAGGACTAAGAGAAGACATACCCGAATTAGCAAGAATCTGCCTGGACACGGCATACTTCCTATGGAACGGGGATTTCTACAAACAGAAATCCGGTGCAGCTATAGGAGCTCCTCTGTCCCCGGTCATCGCCAATATATTCATGGAAACATTCGAAGGAGAAGCCATCCAATCTAGCGACAAAAAAAAACAAAATGCTGGTTTAGATACGTCGACGATACCTTCGCCGTATGGTCACATGGAAAAACAGCATTGGGAGAATTCTTGAACCACCTTAACAATTAACATGAAAGAATTAAGTTCACCATGGAGACTGAGGAAAACGGAAAACTACCATTCTTGGATGTCCTAGTAAAACGTGCGGTTAACTACAAGCTAGCCCATGCAATATACCGCAAGAAAACAAACACATATACCGTTACCTCCACGCTAAGTCACACCATCATCGTCAACAGAAGCGATCCTTAATCAAAACCTTGATGCACAGAGCAAACAAGATCCCTGACGAAATAAGTAAACCAGAAGAACGGAAGCATGTCAAGCTAGCTCTTGTGAAAAATGGTTACACTAGAAAGGAAAGAGCTCCAAACCGAATATTTGACACAGAGAGTTTTGCCATGTTAGGGATTTGCCTAAAGGTAAACAATCCGAGATACCTCAAGATGTTAGACTCCTGCGACAGAGAAATTTCAAAGAATTATGATTTGGGGACAGGTACAGTCTTGAAGATATTTCGATCGACGAAATATCACCCATACAAACCCAACTTTGTCCATAAGTTGTTACAAAGCGACTCTGACCATAAGATCAAATTCTGCGAGCAGATAATCAATATGCGTAATTAAAATTTTAATTTCGTTCAGAAACTAGTTTTTCCGATGAGACATCGTTCTCTCTAAATGGAAAAATCAACAGGTAAAATTCACACTCAGCGTCTTCAGAATATTAATGTGTGGACCGGATTCGTGGGTAACAGATTTCTAGGACCATATTTTTTGAAGGAACGCTAAAAGGAGAACGTTACCTTAAATTTCTTCAGTTACATGTCATTCCTGATTTAGTTTACCTGTTTCCTAATCACCAAAATCCTAATCTGCCAGACCATCAAACTTTTTTCCAGATGAACGAAGCATCTCCGCATTATACGTTAGTCATTCGACAGTTTTTGCATGTCATCTTCCCCAACAGGTGCATCGGCAGGAGGCGACCTATGGCCACCTAGGTCACCTGATATAACACATCTAGATTTTTTCTTGTGGGCTTATTTAAAATCCAAAGTGTACTGTAATAAATCAAATAACCTGGAAGATCTAAAAGATCGGATTCTCCAGAAAATCCGATTAATTTTGCTTGATATTCTTCAAATTGTCCAACACGAAATAATTGCTCGATTTGAAAAATGCATTGAAATGAAAGGGCATCAGTTTGAACATTTATTATAAAAGTTTTTATGTTTATCAATCGCTTAAAATACTTGATAAGTTACTAACTAAACTTTTATTTTGTATTGCATTACTTGTATAATATTTGTATATATTTCTGTAAATGTTTACGCTGAATAAGTCAAATTTGGGTTTACTGAAAACGTTTATTGATCCAAATTCGTTAAAATATACTGGGTGTTGCAATTAAAATAAGAAAGTTTATGTCATTTCCAGGAAAACCCGAAGAGATGCTGAGTTGACATATAAGCCAAAAAAAGCCAATTCATGAATCTAAATTGACGTGTCCGACCGTTTTTCACAACAACAATTGCTTTTATTTCATTTAATTAAACCAATTTCGACGAGCCTCTACATGATCGCCCTCTCAGTTATTTCAACCCCTCGCACTGTTTTTTTGCTTTCCCCCTGGGCTCGTCTACCGTTGGTTCCGGAGACACTTCAGCCTATAAGGCTTATTGTGTCTACCCTGGTAGTTGCTCACACCCAATCTTACTTCTTTGTACCAAAGCATACAAGTCACTCACGGGGTGTGTATTAAAGCCTTCCGGTTCTATGGATGGTTACCCGAATATGCGTTACCAGCCAGCGCATCGCAGACCCATAGAATATGCATTGCGGTTTCTGGTACCTCATTGCAGAGTCTGCATGTGGGGTCTCCATCAAATTTATTGGTCCTTCTGAGGTGATCCTTGATAGTCGTATGTCCTGTAAGGATTCTTAGTATGTGTCTTGCTTAACATAAGCAGTTCTACAGCTCTGTTTGTGCTAGGTCATTTAATAAAGGCTTTGCTGTGGGTTAACTCTGGCCTGTTACATCAGTAAATTTTATGTTGCTTGCAAATCCATTCGCGGACAAAGCTGCAAATTGCATTTCACGATACTCTCAATACAGGTTCAGGACCGTAATAGGGCCCTGTTGACCCCTGCTTTGCGAGTTTATCCGCTTTTTCGTTACCTTCGATACGTCAGTGATCCGGAACCCACAGAAGAATCACAATATTCTGCCCCGTCCAGTAATTGAGTTTTTCGTAGCATTCTCAAACCAGTTTGGATGAGGTATTAAAGCTTGAAGGTGCTTTTAGGGCCGCCTGGCTGTCCGATAGAGTAGACATACACCTGCCTGCGTAGGCCCTTCTATTGTTTTCTCGGGCACATTGAGTATCGCGTGAATTTCCGTTTGGAAAACGCAGGCGTACCTGCCAAGTGGAAAGCTGAACCTTAGCTTTACACCATATACTCCTGCTCTGGGACCTGTTTCGGTTTTTGAGCAGTCCGTGTACCAGATTAGGCTTCCAGAAGGAAAGTCCTGCCCAGGTGCACCCCACTCTATTCAATCCTGAATTATTACGTTCTCATGTCAATTATGGGACCCCCAATGCTGTCAATTTCCTCGTGTATTCTGTCCCTGCACGTAGATTGTACTGTAAACTCTGCCATCTATATTGTCCCAATTTAGTCTCCGACCTAATCACCAGGTGCAGGAGGGAAAGGTACCGGGGAGGAGTTACATTGCTGCGGTGGGCGTTGCTTCCATTGCCCTGTGATACCTAGACAGACCCTCGCACTGGTTACAAGCGATGTTGTAGTTGAATCGCTGTTGAATGCGATCCCTTAATATATTGTGCACAATGAAACGATCATCAACCGCAGTTGACGCCCTCTTTCTTCCAGATCCTGCTCGCTTCACAAATCGGCCAGTCTCCGGAAACCGGTTTCAAATATCCTGAACGGTAGTACCAGGTATTTCCAACGTTCGAGACACATACTGCTGACAACGACCATTCCCAATCAAATCAAGCAAGAACTTGAGCACCGTCTCCAACCGTTAACAGCATTTTCAACGCGTTAAAACCTTTACTAACTATCAAACTTAATTCCAAAAACAGTACACTTAAATCTAGTTGCATTTTATTATAAATAATAGACTATGTATAGTCTACTGCTGTGTGATTTATGGTAACATGTTAGTCGTATTAGAAGAAGCACCAGCAGAAAGTTATTCGACAAGACCTGAAGATGGAAAATGTGACTTTCCGAAACGTCGTCAAGACAACCACCCCGGTCCGTCCCAGGACCAAGAAGTTGCTACGCGGAAGAATTCCTGGAAACCAACCACAGCATACAACACCCGCGGAAATCTCAAAATCAATATTATATATCAATATATATTATATATTGCTGTGTTACGCCTCGCGATGCGGAGCCAAAAATTATTTGCTGTAATACAAATGATACTGATTTATTGATTGAATAATGATTATAATTTATCATCTTAAATAAATAACCAGAAAAGTGAACTGGGTACAAAACATGAATAAATTGTTCCTACAGCATATCTTCACATGGACTCTTTAACGAAATTAATTGAATTCTCAGGGTAATAAAATCTTTTATCGATCTCAGGGTAATTACTGTTGCAAATTGGGACTCACTGCAAATATTCAAACCATCGACAACAAATAAATGATATAAACGAATGAAAGGCATTAGATAAATCGTTGAAAAGTACACACATAGATGCTGTTTAAGCTAAATCTGTTCAACAATCTTTTAGCAGTACGATTATAAACACATTTGTCTTTGTTACATAAAATAAAATAAAAAAAGAAACACATTAAAATGTTCTTTTAATCTAATTTATAAATCCACTTTCATATTTGGAACTGCCTTGATTTCACTCACCTTTAAGAACTTGCTGTATATTAAAACGCTGAGATGTCGGCCTTGAAACGAATGGTTGTATTTATCGAATGCGGTACAGTTGCGTTTCTTATCAGCATGTCTAGGAATCTTCTCCAAATTTATCGAAATACACCAACCTTCAAAAAGTATTGTGTAGTGCAGCTTAGTTCTGGTTACGGGAATTTCCGTTCAAAGTAAGTAGCTTCCAATCTCTTTTGACAAGATATAATTAAACTCTTTTAATTTAAATGGCTTGAATTAAAGTTCATTTTAATACTTCATCATTAATTTTATTTTTTTTTATATAGATGTTGAGGTTAAATAAAGTGATTTCGACAATGTTTTGAGTTCCAATTTAAAAAAGAACTCTGGCCATCCATTTTGAAAGTAAAAGAACGTAGAAGGACGTCAGCCTTCAATATTATGTTCCGAAGCACAAAATATTCAGTTTTCTTGGAAATTTCGTATTAAGTATTTAAAAAATACTCAAATCCAACCAATAGAAATTAAGTACAATAATTACTTAAATTACATGAAAATTTTATAAACTAGTTTCTTGCAAAGCTTAAATAACTCCAATCAAACTTTTTTTATACAACAGAATAGTAAAAGTTTAAGAAATCTTGTATTTTAATTGTAAGCAGATGTTAAAACAACTTTTATTTATAAATAAATTGTTAAATCAGATATTAATGCCTATGGAAATACAACATAAAGTTTCTTTAACTTCTCAGACAACTCCATTCCAACATATTTTTCACCAAAGAATAGTTATAATTTATGAAATCTTACAATTTAGTCTGTAGCTGTCAAATTTTTTATATTTTCCTAATATTATTAAAAATTACAGCTCAAGAATGCAGAAAACTGTTGAAAAGTCTCCTATATGCCTTTCTTAAGGTGAGTCGACTCCAAAACAACCCATATTTGCGCCAAGGACTTGAATATTACAGTCTACTATGGCAAAACAACATCGGAAACCAACAAAAATAAATCAAATGTGAAATGTATGTGTTTAAACAATTTATTTCTTTCCGTTCTTATTTTGTTGAGGTGGTTCTGTATTTGCTTGTTGGTTGCTGTTGTATGTTTGTTTTTTGGCAAGAACCGGTTTCCAAGCGGATGGTAGTCTTTCAGTGTCATCGGGAGAATTTAGGTTTCTCGATTTCTATTGCTTCCCTTATTATTCTTGACTTCAGATGTCCTATGTTGGCCAGTACTTTGGTGTTTTAGAAAGCAGTTTTGTGGGATGATGTGCTTACGCGTTGTGCTAGTGATGAAGTCTTCTCGTTCTTTCCTACGGCATTTTCGTGTTCTTCTTTTCTCACATTGACTCGTCTGTTTGTTTGAATTGTATCAAAGCAAACTGATTGGCTTAAATTCCAACAACATATTGAGGACAAAATTGATCTCAATCTGCGCATCAAACAACCTGAAGACTTAGATCGATCAGTCCAATACCTTGTTACTCTTATTCAAGAAGCTGCGTGAGAAACTACGCTTAATGTAACAGAACCTGGCCATCATACAAATAACATACCTTTCTATATAAAGGAACTAATACCTGAGAAGAGACGAGCTCGGGCAAAATGGCAAAGATCTCAAAATGCTGCTGACAAACTAAGCTACAACAGACTGACTCGACGTCTCCGTACGGTCAAAAAACTCAAAAAGCCAACTTTAATTATTACCTCACTAATCTTAAAAAAGAAGATCATACCATCTGGAGGGCAACAAAATAATTCAAAAGGCTACAAGTTACCATACCACCTATCCGAAAAACTAATGGAGAATGGGCAAGATCTAATAGGGACAAATCTGAGACCTTTGCTGAGCACTTATCTAACGTATTTCAACCCTTTGATTCAAACATAGATGACGAAGCCTTTGAGGAATATCTGGACATTCCCTGCCAAATATCCCTACCTATCAAACCTTGTTCGCCAACGGAGATTCAGTCTGAGATAAAGAAGCTAAATAACCATGAAGCACCAGGTTATGATTTGATAACAGGTTAAATACTGAAGATGCTCCCAAAAAGGGCCATTGTGTTATTGACAACTATATATAACCGAATGTTAAGTATGTCGTACTACCCCATCTTATGGAAATACACGCAAATAATAATGGTTCCCAAACCCAGGAAACCACCAGAAAACGTTACCTCATACAGACCGATTAGTCTTCTGCCATTACTAGGCAAAATCTTTGAGGAGCTCCTCCTTAGAAGACTATTGGACAATACGGATATATCATCACACCTGCCCCCACGCCAATTTGGATTTCGAGAAGGACTCTCTACAACACAACAAATGTAAAGAATAGTAAATCAAATATCAAGGAGGCTTGAGGAAAAGAAATTCTGTACAGCCGTGTTCCTAGGCCCAGGCGTTTGATAAAGTCTGGCACACTGAGTTACTAAATAAATTACAAAGACTCCTTCCAAGGAATTATTATCTTCTCCTTAAAGCTTACCTTTCTGACAGATTCTTCACAGTCAAGTATAACAATGAACTCTCCAAACATCATCCTATAAAATCTGGTATCTCACAAGGCAGTGTCTTTGGCCCCCTACTTTACCTAATCTATTCTGCTGACATACCAGAAGCTGGAAGCACTGTCATCGCCACTTTTGCTGACGATACTTCCATTCTTTCGACGCACGAAAACCCAATATTGGTATCTAAAAACCTCCAGATTCACCTACACCTAATAAATGAATTGCGCATTAAAATTAACCAAACTAAATCGGTACAAGTGACGTTCACCACGCGATTTAACGTGTCCGCCAGTTACTCTAAATGATGTTCCAATACCTGTCAAAACGGAAACCAAATACCTGGGCCTGCACCTGGACCAACGCCTTACGTGGAAAAAACACATTCAAACTAAACGCCAGCAACTGAACCTGAAGTCCCGCCAAATGTATTGGCTACTTGGAAGAAAATCCAACCTGTCCTTACCTAACAAACTACTGCTCTATAAAACTATGTTGCAACCAATATGGACATACGGGGTACAACTTTGGGGATGTGCCAAACCAACTAGGATCAAAACAATACAACAGTTTCAATCCAAAACACTCCTCGCTATGCTAGACGCACCATGGTATGTCTCAAATCAAACCTTACATGAGGATCTCGACATTCCATTCGTCACTGAAGAAATCCAAAGATTTGCCCAAACTTACCACGATAGACTCCAGGGTCACAACAATGATCTTGTACACCAACTGTCCACTGCTCACCCACCTTTAAGACGACTAAATAGGACCTGGCCTCACGACCTGCAAACACCCTAATGTGAAAGGAATACTATAGGAGTACCACTAATGAGTGGTTCCTCCTAACAAGGCCTATATAAACCATCATATTTACTTAATACTCCCTGTAGAGTAGATTGTAAATTTACTATTAATAAAATAAAAAAAATAAATAAAATAAATTGTTTTGGTTAAAACGTGATTACTTTTAGTTCTCATTTTATGGGAATTTACTACGCATCTCTCTGATTTAAATTTTCTAACAATGGTTCGAATATAAAGAATAGGTCTTTCTTGATATTTTAGTGAAAGTAAGTCTCTCGCAGTTCTTAAGCTGTTACCATTCTGATACCACATTAGAATTTCCACTTTTTCGTCTTTAGTGTACATGGTTGTATAAAAAAATGCAAGAAGAGGCTAAATAAAGACTAATTTTATTTTTAACGTTGAATTAAAACAACGAAGTAAGGTAAGAAACAATTAACAATTTATGCTATATGATTATAATCAGGCTACTTCAACTACAGGATTGAATTTATTCGATGATTGATTAGATAGAATATAATAATTACAATGATAAAATATTTACAATGTGTTATAAGCAGCCAAATTATTAGAAATATTTCACGTGAAACGGAAACAAGTAGATAACTGATAAGCCAATGTATACTGATAAATCGCTTGCCAAATATCGCTCGTTGTAATTCGTATTCAAAAACCATACATTTGCATTCGAATGACTACTTATAATTTGAAGTCCGCGTCGGGAATAGGCGACCAGGTCTATTAAGTGTCGCAACAGTTGAAGCAAAAGAAAGTGACAAAAATGCAATTCACATCATGTTGCTCGAAACTTCAGTTTGGATGGTTATATTTTTTACTTTAAACATTAAAGTTTCTTATACCATTTATAATTTATATCAACGGGTTCGTTCATTACCATGAAATTTGTGTATTTAAAGAATATTTTATTGTATTTATAAAACAACGCGCATCATTTTTTTGCCATAGGTAACGTGATTTGTCCTAGCTGCTACATTTTTATCGATTTGGCAAATTAAATACACTGCTCAAAACAATTAACAGTTATTTAACAACATTAAAATATCACCTACAAATAAAGTGGTGTGAAAAAGTTTTGCATTACCCAAGAAAATAATAATTTCTTGAATTTCTTGAACATTTTTGGCATAGTCTCCAAAAAATTACTTTTAAATATTTGATTTTAATAACTATGTCGATAACTTATCAGTTAGTTAGATACTTAGAACACCATAGAAAACAATTAAGGTAAGTTCTTTTCTAAAATCGATAATCAGTTATTCGCGCATTTTCTAATGGAATCATTAAAATTTAATTAACATGAAAAAAGGACTAGTCTGGCAGACAGAAGTCTTAATTGGACAGATTTAACCAAAATATGGCCCGAACCTACTGGTGTAAGTGTATGCACTTCTACTGTAAGATTTCTTAATCTTAATCTGGACTTAGAGGTTGCAAAACCCTCCCATCAGAAAAACAAAGGCTCCACCGTTTGAGATGAGCAAGAGATCAATGCCATTGGGCCCCAGAACAATGGCAGAAAGTACTATTTAGTGGTGATTCTACCTCTAACATTAACAACCATGGTGGAAACACATATGTTAGAAGATTTCCTGGAGAAGAATTTTCACGACAGTGTGTTCTACCAACAATTAGACATCCATCCTCTGTCATGATATGGGGCTGCATGTCTGCTGAAGGTGTTGGTAGACTGCATATTGTACCTGGCATGATGAACGCAACCAAGTACATTGATGTCCTACAGGATAGGATGGTGCCTAGTGGAAAAGAGCTATTTCCTTACAAAACCTTTATTATGATAATGCTCCTTATCCCAGAGCAAAGGTTGTTCAATCTTGAATGTCGATCAATAAACTTAAAACAATATACTGGCCAGCACAATCCCCGGACCTAAATCCTATAGAAAACTTACGGCAGAGAATTTTCAACATAATTTCAAGGAAGAAGCCCACAAAAAAGTGGAATTTATCGAATCCGGAGAAAGAATTACGAAAACTGATTTGCTTTAAGTGGAATGCAAACTACTGGTCCTCAAACGTATAGGCCGACGTCGTGAAGATGATTTCTTATTGTTTGTGTGGATACTAGCCTTCCAGTAGCAGCAGCAAACTCACCTCGAAGCTGGGTTGTATTAACAGTTCGATTTCTACACATGTTGTGAGAAGTAACGATATCTCTTGGTGTTATTTATGTGGCCAACTTGTTCTTGTTTTCGCAGAACATCTTCAATTTCCCCAAAGCAATTTCAAAGTCGAAAAATTACACTTTGGCTCACCCCGAACACTTGGGCAACAGCTTACTATGTTCGTCCGCCTTCCAGTTGATCTATGGTCCTCCGAGTCTATATTTCAGACAGATCATGATGCTGTTCTATGATTAATTGTAATTAAAATTAAAAATCCCGGCTAGTAATTTCTTCTTCTTCGTCTGTGTATAGGTCAATGACCTGTAAATTACCTACATAGGAGCAGGTTCTGTGAGACCTCTTTTGCACGTATGCGAGGCAGGAGGCTAACCTAACCCGTCGAACAGAGAAGAGAAGTTCCACTACAAGGTTTACGATTGTCAACGATGTTTGTATGACAACCGAGACCGACGGTTTTACGTACCCTCCGAAGCACGCTAGTAACCAAGAAAGTGAAAAGCTGAACTGTGACCATGAACGTGTTAACGTGCGCTTTACTACCCTCCAGCGACTATCGCGTCAACTTGCAAATAAATGAAAACGTTCAGTTTCTTGTTTTAAAATGTATTTAATATTTTACTGCTTGTGTTTTTTAATTATTAATGTTGTTATACATCCATTAATTGTTTTGATTCATTGATATTTAAAATAGCTTGACGGTGCCTTTGAACAAATTAGAATCAAGTCACCCATGTTCAGATTGAAACAGGCACGCCAATTTGATAACGGATAAGTACTCTCACAAACATACTTAAATAGTCGTATCATGTGTATTTCCGTTCATTGTTCATTAAGATGAAGCTTATCTAATTGTAATTAAAAGCTGGCAGGTTGTTCAGTTTATAATATGATTAACACACAATTATTAAACACATATTTCATTAATTTTTAACCAAATCATGTACTGATTTGATGAGAGCTATGAGAAAAATGATAAAAGCAAGATGGAAAATCTCTTGAATTCTCATAAAAGCGGAGCAAGAAATGCAAGTGTACATTTCGAATTGCTAAGTGGTCATCATCAGTGCTGTTAGATTACACGCAAGAGCAATTTTCAGATTTTTGATTCCTTATTAACGTAGTTGTCTACAACTAGGAATGTTTTAGTATGTATATGCAAATGCAGTATCGGTATTCCGGTACATCGAAAACCGGTATACCGTGCTACTTTACAATACACAAATACCAGTATTTATGATAACCAAATACTGTTACTACTACTCCTTTGCTTGAGCAGTTCATGAAGGACCGTAGCCTCCCTCTCAGGTTGCGGAGCCTAGGGTTTTACGAGGAACGATGGCTGCCCGCCCGCCAACTCTACTGATATGGCTCAGTAGGGCTTCTTCCTGTTCTTCTCTTCGGCTGCCTTCTGTCCTTGTCACTACACCTCACTTTGCAGTTTTCTTTTTGCACCATTAACGATCCCAGTCCACTCTTTTCTATTTCTTCTTCAAATTCCTTTTTCCGAGCTCCCGTAGGTCGTTTTCCACACTATCCCCCCATCTGCTTCTTGATCTTCCTTTTGTCCTACTCCCCTCAATTTTTTTTGTTAGCGCCTTGTTAGCGTGTGTCCTCCATACGTGTAGGTGTCCTGTCCAGCTTAGACGCCTGCTACGGATCTCGCTGGTAATGCTTGGACTTTTAAACATTGCTTTGAGCTCATGGTTCATTCTTACTCTCCAGCCTTCACTTTTTCTTCTTTTCTTGTGAGGGGCCATGTTTCGGCTGCGTATAACACCGCTGGCCTGATCATCGTTTTATACACTTTTATCTTTGAAGTTGTCAAGAGTGTTTTGTATCACATTTTGTGGCGCGTAAAAACATTTATTACCTTACATTATCCGTGCCTTCAGATCATCCAGGATTGCATTCCCTTATGTAATCATCGCCCAGGTATTTAAAACAATCGATGGAACCGTGAGAGTGGTGGGTGTAAAAACAGCAAGTGGTGTGTCGAAAATGTCAGTGAGACGCGTGTGTGTACTGCCTTTAAGTGAGTGAATCATGACTTCTACAAACTTCTTTTTTGTGTTTTTCTTGAAATGTTTATATTACTAGCTACTTGTTAATTATCATACATTATTATACTTTTCCGTATATTTAGCTTCCAAGTTTTCCACATATGTCAAAGGTGGACTTAATTTAGATTAAGAAAATGTTAAACCGTGTTGAAAGAGGTCCTTTCAGGGAGGGTGGCATGTTCAGTTTATCGTTCAGAGATTGTTTATTACGTCCCTGCCCTAAGTGCAGGCCTGTACCGCAACCCCAAGAAAAGGCTCTCGGGGGGTGACGAGGGTAGTCTCAACAGAGTAGCCAGCATGCAATGCACATGTGAGTCTTTGTTTCTTAGGCACATTACGTGTATTTTTTTTGAATTATCAGTAAGATAATTAAGTCTTGCCATTGCGGCAACCTAAACAAAATAAGATCAGAGTCGATCTAAGAATCGCCAAAACACACGCAAAAGGCCGGAAATCTATATCTAAACAGGTGTGGTGCATTATTTTTATTAAAAATAAATTCTGAATTTGTTGAATTTTGTATATACGAGGAGTATTTTTTAAATAAGGTCCGTTTTTTAATAAGAAGAAAAATACTGTAAATATCATTAAAATATATTTTTTCCATATTCTACATACTTTTATCTACTTTTCTACATAATTTCCATTTTTGTTCAAACATTTGTCATACCGCTCAACAAGTTTTCGAATTCCGACGTCAAAGGAATCTGCTGCCTGTGAAGAAGCCCAATGACTGCAGTTTTCACTTTTTCGTCGTCTTTGAACCGTTGGCCACCAAGGAACTCCTTTAACTACCGAAACAAGTGAAAATCACTGGGTGCATGGTCTGGACTGTAAGGTGGATGATCCAGTTATTCCGATCCAAAAGACCTGATTAGACGTTAGTGCAGAAACATGTGGCCTTGCATTGTCATGGAACAACATCACACCGAAAGACAGTAGGCCACGCAGCTTGTTTTGTATGGCACGCCGGAGTTCTCTCAAGGTCACACAATACGCATCAGAATTGATTGCTGTGCCTCTCGGCATAAAATCCACTAACAAAATTCCTTTCCTGTCCCAAAAGACAGTCGCCATGATCTTTCGTACTGAAATTGTCTATTTGGCTTTCACTCTGGTTGTCGACGATATGTGTCGCCATTTCATTGACTGTTGCTTGGACTCAGAAATCATGTGAGACACCCAAGTCTCATCTCCTGTAACGATGTGGCAAAACAATTCATCTCCTTCCTGATTGTATCGAGTCAAAAACGATAAAGCACAGCCCAATCTTTTTGTTTTGTGATCGTCAGAAAGCAGTCTTGGAACCCGCCGAGAACACAATTTTCGATAATTCAGTTTCTCCGAAACAATGGTGTACAAAACTGACCTTGAAACCTGTGGAAATTCAATTGATAACTTTGAAATCGTGAATCGTCGGTCCTCTCGAATTTTGTTGTCCATATCACGAACCAAAACTTCAGAAATCAAAGAAGGTTGGCCAGGGTGTTGTAATATTCCAGTAACTCATATGTTGTTTGTAACACACATATCTTGTATCTTTATCATTGTACATATTATTCATTTGTTCGTATATATTAATAATTCATAAACCATCGAGAGAGCTAGTGACTTCAGAATCTTTATACCATACATTATCAATAATCCAATAAATATATAAATCCGGAAAGTGTGGCTTATTAAACGTTCTTCGAAACCAAGAACCTCAACCACGAGTAACTCGTCCATTACAGTGTGGCTCATCAAGCTTCACAAATCTGACGGTGAATTTCCGCTGTTGCCAAGTTTCTTGCACTCAGGAATCGAATTACAGATCGTATCTCACAGTCGGCGGGCGACTCAATTTTCTTAAACATTATAAACTTCTACAGCACACAGACAGATTATACGGCTGCAAATGGCGTCTAAACGCGCGCAAAGCATGCTGGGAGCAGACGCACAAGCGGACTGCGGCAATCGCGCGTCATTCTCGCGTTGATTTACAAACGGACCTTATTTAAAAAATACCCCTCGTATTTTTCTGAAAAAAAGTGTTATGTGGGATACCAATTATTTTATATCACAACTGGTGAGGAGATCTATCAAAATAGGGAGGATAAAATGGGCCTGCCATTAAAAAAAAGATGACGTCATCTCTTAAGGACAAATGAATATCGAAAAACGGTTTTGACATACAAATGTGCATTTAAAAAAATCGAGTTTCTGAATATTAACAAAAAATCACTTGTTTCAATAGTATTTGGTATGTTCCATACTCCTGACGCTCACTGTAAGACTCGAAAATAGTTAGCTAAATGTATTTGTATTTCCAATAACCGCAAAACAAACCTATCGTATTTATAACTTTTTAAGATAAACAATTTTAAAATATCTGCTTCCGAAGTAACTCCCTAACAGTGATTTCGTTTTTTCAATTTCAAAGCCAACACGGGAAATTGTAATCTATTAATAATTGGACGTTTCTATAGTTTTAATTAAACAAAATTTGCAATCCATTATTCGTCTTTGTCGTACATGTCTGCAATACTAACTAAGATCAGCCCATTTAACATCTTCCGGCCTATTTATGTCCGTATGAACGGCGTCGATATGTCGGTGTCCAAATTAATCAATTCTCGAGAGTGCGAAACGGCGCCTGCGTGAGGCTCTTCATTCACCACAATATTCGTGTGGCCGACGCCGTCTCTCACAAATTTTTTCTAATTTCTTAAGTTTGAATTCATTTTATAGCTCGTAGAACTAGAAACGCTTAAATTAGACAGTATGACGTGGGGTTTTGTGACGTGCGGCCCAAACGAAGCGCTTGTAATATCAGGTAAGCGTTTATTAAACTTATGCAAAGATATGGGGTAGTTTTGGCATTTATTAGGGTGAAAACAACGGCATATTTAAACGTATACGTTGCAGGATGTTGCTACAGCAAACCGCACCTCGTTCCTGGGGGAAGAGCCTTTATTTGGCCGATAATTCAAAGGATACAAAGGCAAGTCAAAATCTAACTGAAAATTAGGTTAATTCAATTTTTTTTACTTTCCCATACCTTATAGGTATAGGGTAAGTATTGAATTCATGAAAATTTTCGAAATCGAGATTTTAACGGAAATATCCGTTTTGGGTCTCTAGGAACCCAAAAAAGTGGTTTTTAAAAAATGTCTGTCTGTGGGTGGGT
>JABXWE010029338.1:0-17350 GCA_014611495.1 Limonius californicus | reverse complement strand
TCGTGCTGTTCATGCCACCCCTGTCGGTTACGCTGCACCAGCTGTAGGTTACGCCGCACCAGCTATAGGTTACGCCGCTGCCACACCAGCTCTTGGCCTTCATTCCACCACATCTCTTAGCTACAGTCGTACCATCCACCCTAGCCCCGCCGTCGGCTACGCTAGTTTTGCTGCTCCCGCCATCCATGCCGCCCCTCTTGCTGCTACCGCTGTTGTACAACCCACCATTCTCCGTAGTTTCGGAGGCCTTGCTGGATATGCTGCCCCAGCGGTCCATGCTAGCAGTTTTGGTTATGCTGCCGCAGCTCCTTTAGCTTACAAACGTATTGAACATTCTGGCATTGGCTGTGCTGATTGTCCTGGTGGGCCTTTAACTCTTAGACAAGTCGTTCATCCCAGCTACCACGGTAACAGTTTAGGTTATGCTGCTGCTCCCGTCGATATTGGATACCGCAGTTATGCTCCAGCCGCTCCCCTAGCTTATGCTGGTGGACATGGTCTTGGATACGCCACCGCCGCCCCTGCTATCTGGTAAATAAGATGAGCTCCCGCATGAACCACTTCTAATTATTTATTGATTGTTGTTATTGCTGTATACCGTTTTCGATATAAATATAAAAAATACACTCACAATTTATGTTTCATATGTTTGAATTACTGAAGCGTCGGCAGTGTTGAGTAAGTTACTCTAAGAAAGTAACTAAGTAAGTTAATCAGTTACTCGGCAAAAAAGTAACTAAGTAGGTAAGTTACCACAAAGTAACTCGTTATTTTTTAAGTTACCTATTTTATGAGACGCTACTAATGTACTTGCAATTACTACCAACTTAATATCAACAGAAACACACATTTATAAGCAATTGTTTATTAGAAAATATTCTATACGTGGGGGAAGGAACAGGCTTAGAGCTTAGAGGCGCTGGTTCAACGATGTTTTTGGGATTTTCCAAGGATTCTATTTTATTTTTCGTAATTATTGAAATATAGAGACGGTGAATGTATTTTCGTCTGAATTAGACCCCCCAACCTGCGCACAGGTGTTAGGCATGTACTTCTCAGTAATCCGCATACGTGCTCAGAGAGCTTCTAGTTGTTAAAGGATTAAAGATTACTGGAAAAAGCTGTCGCCACCCAAATAGGATCCATCAAATATTATTTATTATCGACTAAGTACAAGAAGGTATTCCTGTGTTCGGTATTAGCATTTGCATACTAAAGCATTCGAAATTTCAACAAATTCTTCAGCTTCAGGTATAATTTCTTAAATACTACGCATTAAAAACCGAACATTTTATAATATTTTACATTTGTAGCATGAAAATCTAACTTGTCATATTCAGTTACTAAAGTTACTAAATAATTGTAACGTATTATAGTTACCATTACGGAAAACACAAAAGTAATTAAGTTACTATTAAGTTACTGAAACGTAACTAGTTACTAGTAACGAGTTACTTTTACTTAGTTACTACCCAACACTGCTATAATTCTATAAATGTTCTTATTTTGATTGTGACGTATTGTTTCTAGAAGTGTTACAAAGGATGCGAAAAGAAAGAAGCCTATGGATACAAATACGGAAAAGTCGATCAAAAGTATTATCATCGACTAATGAGAGTGCCAAATCGAAAATGCAGTTAACGGCGTCCTTAGAATAAAATTCGGATACTTGATACAGATATCCCTACGTTACTATTCTGCATTAAAACTAATATAAGCTGCATATCGAAGCTAGGGAATGAACCAGGCTGTAGTAAATGTTTTCAAAGCAGGTAGTAGACTACCTACTATTACGATTCCTTCTAAGAAGTGAAATCCTCTTACGCCAGCTCCCTCATGCACTCTTGTTAGCCGAGGACTGTAGGTAATAAAAGAAATTACGAAGCATTATTTTCAGCGTTTACTTCAATATCTAAACTTATTAAAAATAAAAGCATCAAACCGTGTATTACTGAACTCACAAAAAAGAGTTCTATCGATATATTTTAAAATATGCAGGGTATTCTACTTAAAATAAAAAAGTATCATTTTCAGCTACATTGGAAGTACGTCATTATGTCCACCATATATGGGAATATTTATGTAGAAATTATTTTCCAAATCGTGCTTGACGTCGTAGAGATATTTGTATTGTTTTGTATTTGTTTGTATCTATTTAGGAATAAAATTTATTTCCATGTATTACGACCAAATAAAATTTGTTATACAAGCAAATTTATTTTTCGTTTATAATACAGAAATAATCATAATCTACTAAATAAACTGCTTTATTCAGTAAGTAAATTTATTCAGTCCTTTATAATGCCGGCCGTAAGAAAACAATAATTCCTTGTAAAAGTTTTGCCTTTATTCTTAAATAGGGTTCATACAGTTCTGAAAACTCACTGTATATGTTTTACCATCCACATTACTGTAGCACTACTCGTGGAAACAATAATGCACGCAGGTATCTTTTAAAAGGTATTTTATTTAGACAATATCTGACCACTACGGTACGGTACGGTGATCGACTCCGAACTGAATTAACAAACAAAACCGAAGAATATGCTAAAGACGCCGACAAGCCTACACAAGCAAAATAGCTGATTATTATTTCTTTTGTCGTTGACCTGGCGTCTGGGTGCAGTGCACCCCTTACACCCCCGGGCTTGGGGCGGCCCTGGCACAAGATAATTGAGTGAACTTTATTGGGAGAACTGTGGCGTAATTGTATTGGAGCATATAAATTGGATTTTTCCATGGTAAATATTGTACTTTCATTGGCAATATTATGTATTTATGTATATACTTACAACAAATTGAAAACATTATAATCAAACTCAAACGGAGTATTGTAAATTATGTATATCACTTTAATAAACTACTCAAAAGAATTAAGGGGTCACGTTTTTCAGAAGGTATACCTTCCTTATGATATCAGCTAGAAGATAGGTGTTGATATATTCCATCAATCAAGTATTCAACTACAATGTTTGATTGCGTTCGTTTGTGTTTTCCGCGTTTCTTAGAAACCGTAAATAAATAAGTTTGTTTTGTACGAAAATTTGAGTGTTTGCATAAGATTGTAATTACTTAAAGACGGCGGTTTTTTAATACAACCACAAAATATTGATGCCACGTGGTCAAACGAGCAATGAGAAGACACCTGAATCAAGTAGAAGTGTCAAGAGCAGTTACCTTACTACAAGAAGATAGAGTGGAGCGAAGTGTTGTTCAAGAACTCAATGTAAGCCAATCTGTGGTGTGGAGGCTCTGGCAGAGGCATCAACAGACTGGTCTTGTCACCAAGAGGCCTGGACAGGGTCGCCACGGAGCAACAAGCCTACTAGACGACCGATTTTTGACACTTCAAGCCCTTCGCAGCCGTTCGACAACCGCTCGTAGTCTTCAAATCGACTTTTCCAGAGCCAGATAAGCGACCAAACGGTAAGAAAACGACTTCGGGAAGTCAATTTGAGATCTAGACGCCCAGCAAAGAAGCCAAAGTTGACCAGAAATCATCAACGAAGGAGTATGTTCTTCACACGTGAACATGAACATTGGCAATTGAGGCAGTGGAGTCGAGTGATGTTTTCAGACGAATCGAGGTTCAAGTTATGGACAAATGATGGCAGAGTTAGGGTGTAGAGACGGCCAAACGAGCGTTTTTTACTAGCATGTGTTAAGGAAGTCGTGACTTTTGGCGACGGTTCAGTAATGGTATGGGGCGGCACTTCAATAAACGGCCGCACTGAGCTTGTTGTCATCAGAAATGGCTCTCTCACGGCAGAAAGGTACATTAATGAAGTCCTTGAAGAACATGTCCTGCTTCAAGCGCTTGCCGTGCGAGAAGATAGAGAGACACGGCTAGAGTAGTCTCTGAGTATCTTGGCCAGAATAACATAGCCACTATGGAATGGCCAACACTCAGTCCTGACCGTAATCCCATACAGCATTTGTGGGATCAACTCGGACAACGTATTCGCAAGCGTCTACACCCACCAGATACACTGGGAGAAATGGAACAGCTCTCATTGAAGAATGGCGACGTATTCCCCAGGAAAACATACGCAGACTGATTCGCAGTATGCCACGCAGGTGTAACGCCGTAATTCAAGCTGGAGGAAGCTTTGCACGATATTAAGTTTAGGTATTGTTTGGGATTTTTGAGAATTCTTAAGATTATTAATTTATTGATATGAGTTATCAGTTTAGTTTATGGTTCAATGATGTGGTAGATGTTAAGATGATACCCAATTTTTATAGCATTTCATTAAAATAAATCTTTCGACAATGCGTATACCAAATTTCATTAAAATGTCATTGGTCCTAAAAAAACTTCAAGCATTTGAAATGTTGACCCCTTAATTCTATTGAGTAGTTTATATTGAAAACAAATTCGAACAACTAAATATTAGAAATTGTTGAAGGGAAATCCACTCCTATCCACTTCTAATAGGAAAGCTACTAAAAATAGTTACATGTTCATTTATCATAACTGTCATCAGCAAAAATTTTTTTGGATAGTTATTTATATACCGCCAATTACAAGCACATACCAAGTGTAGATGAAAATATACGAACTAAAACAAGTTTTAAAATCCCGCCAAGCACGTAGTAAATTACCACTTTCGAAAGATGAATCAAAATCTAACGGCACCAAGCAGTAATTAAACTTCATTCAAGTTTCAAACTCAGCCGAAAGTAACAGGTGTTTGCGTGATTCATTTGGGACATGTATTTGGATGTGTGTGAATGGCTTCAAAACAAAAAAGTCCGCACAACAAAAGCAATTTAAAAACGTTTACCTTTGTATCAAAAATTGGAGTACAAACAACCAGCCATACCCGAGTTTTGTTGCCATAATAAAGTCTAAATTAAGTTCCAACGATTTTTCAATAATGACTCGTTTTCAAAGAGGATTAAAAATCAATATATCTCCTTTTTGTTGGTGCAATTTATTAAATTGAATTTTAATTAAGTGAAGAGGCCGCGATTATTCTGTAAATATTTAATATCTTACGGTTTCGTCGTGTAGTAGCAATAAGCGAACATCTCGTAGCAAGTTGTTGAGAGTAACCATTCATAAGAAAGTTCAAATTTCTACATAATTAATGCGATTTATCCCAACGGAAGATAATAAAATAAGTAGCATGTTTAGTAAGGTTATTAGATTATAAATCCGACGTCGCATCTTCTACCGCTACTAAAGCTTTCACTAAACTTGCGAACTTTGTTGGGTAGGCACCCTGTATCGTAATACGATTAGCCTTACGTAATTTAACAACCAAATAGTCATTACAAGTTGTCCATAAAAATTGTTACAGACTACACACAACATAGTTCTTTCCCAGTTTGATTTTTCCTTTGAAACTGATTTATATTTTTCAAATAAAATAATACCCAATTACAATTTTACACTAATTTGTGTGTTATATTCAGTTTTTTTCACGTAACCGCCAAACACAACAACAGTAATCCTTCTTACGTCTTTACATAAGTTTTCTAAACATCGAAGTACTTCCTAAAATTCGCAATTCCAAAAGTTAATTTACTCACACTTACAACAAAAATTAGCCTAAAAATAATGCGAGTAAGCCCTTATTTTGTAATTTAATTAACAAGAATTATCAAGTTTCTTTTGAAAGTAATTTTCTAAATTTGGTTTATGTTGCAAATATGTATAATGCTTTTTCCAGACTAAACAAAGTTTATACCTCGCCCGTTTGCCACAATACCGCTCCAGTTTTCCAGATGTGTGCTAAACATTATGAGTTCTTCTCACGGGAGACCAGTTCGTAGCTAAACAAATCCATTTTTTCGCGTTAATTTTATGACAGGCTACCATTAAATTACAATTAAAACATCAATTATTACACATGCCCGTTGTATTACTATAACGTTATCTACTACACGCAATATTTATATTCTGAGCTGAGGAGAAGCACGCGTAGAGAAGTTTGCCGGCGCCCAGAAGCAATACATCAAATCTGTTAAGAAATAATTAAATATGTCCAATTTATCTCCAAATTTAGTTTAATTGTATTTTTGGTTTTGTCTATAACAACATCGCTATAATTATGACTACACGTTGCTAAAAAATGTGGTTAAAATAGAAACATGAAGCTTTATAGGACAGCTGTTGTTAAAACAGTTTCATGGTGATTAAATACAGATGAATAAGTTAATCACACAATGAAATTGAAAATAGAAACAAAACTGTAGCATTTCTAATTTTACATCAAATGTAAAAAATAGGTAATAGTTTTTTGCTTCACCCTACGTTGCAATTCATATTAATTAATAATTCAAAACAATATTACCAGTTATTTCAATAATTCTTTTCCTTCCTCCAGCTTTATACACATTTTGACCATTAATAATGTTGTTTTGGCTTATTAACATAAAAAGTTCAATAATTTCACCAACAGTTACGTTTGTAAAGGGTGAGCCAGCTAAGTTGAGCGAAGCAGGCGTCGGTGGGAGGGAGGACGCTGGATATGTGGCTATCAACGGCAGAGGGGAGGGTTGGGGATGCGAAGGGGGTACAATCCAGAGCCGATCTTCCAACTGAGTGGTAGGGCAGTGGCGGTCGGTGCGGAAGTATTAAGTGGTTGGCTGGTCATTGGGATTAAATATTAAGTAGGTTCTTAGTCATTAGGAAACTAAAAGATGTGCAATCAGTAACCTTAGAACAATAGATAGATGTGAAATAAGAACAATGTGAAACTTTGATACCAAAGTTTATTACGGTTAAATGTATAATCGCATAACGGACAGTAAAAATAAGTTTGGGAGTAACTATTAAGTAGGTTATTAGTTATTAGGAACCTTTGAACAATAGCATGATGTGAAATAAGAACAATGTGAAAGTTTGAAACCAAAGTTTATTAGGGTCAAACGCATAATGGCATAACGGTTTCGGCTACGTACTCAACACCCCATTGATGCGTAGTCTACTAACTACCTGGTGTTGCAACAGCGGTGTCTTGCGGTATACATTGCAGACATGCTAACGTTGTGCAATGCCCCACTCGATCCCATCCTATCCAGTAAATTCCTACCCACCTACTGGCATGGGGTGGGCCTGGCGTATCCAGGATCGACCCTCGAGTCAGCTCCATGTCAGATGATGATGATAGCTGACTTCAGTTTATCTTTTAATAGGTTGCAGTATGAAGTAATATTGACTGGTGGTACCCTTCATCATGTAATCTTAGGTAAGTACTCCTTCTTATCCCACAACACAGTCAACATTACCTTTCCAGCCTATGGAGCAGCTTTAAATTTTTTGGGTTTTGGTGTTGTTGAGTGACGCCATTCTTTTGATGATTGCTTATATTCTGGCTGAAAATGGTGAACAGCAGTCACTATACGATTTGAAAAGCCAGCTCCTCTTTTTCATAACGTGACAGAAGAACAGTACAAGCTTCAATCCTTCGTTGTTCAAGTTCAGGCGTTAACTGCCTAGGGACCCATCTCGCATCCTGGTCGTCGTGCATCTTTCACAGTTTTGGTGCCGCTTTTAAACCTTTTTGCCCATTCAAACACACTTGAACGAGCTGAACAGCTACTTCCGTACACCTTAAGCATTCTTGAATGCATTTCAGAAGGATTAACTCCTTCTGCAGTTAAAAATCGTATCACAGAATGCATTTCTTTGCTGGTGCAACTTTAAAGCGACGCCATAGCTGTCAACTGAGAAATTAAATTTGTTTTTTGTTTCTAGACATTTAATAATCAACTCATGGCCTCCCTAAATGTGTGAACTAAGTCATTTGTATTTAACTTAGTTAAAGACGCAATCCGGATTTCATTTGAAACAGTCTCGTGTATTGCTTTAGATTGGAAGATTGGTATAATTTTGAGATTTGTTGGCTTGGAGCCTGTAAGTCCATATAAGTTTATGTCTAGCTTTATATAATAGTACAAGCTAGTATATTTATCGGAATTTGAGGCCATCTATCTGCGTTTTGTTCAGATGTGCTTTTGCAAGCGAGCTTCTGATCAAAAATGGGTAAAAGGTATTTCGTTTCTGATTTAGTAGGTACACGTACGTCATTAATTACTGTGTTGTATCTGACTTTGTTTGATTGACCTTTGTTCTTCATCTGTTTCACCATCTATTAAGAAGATCCAAGTGGGCCTGTAGGTTTTTAGAAGCCACTATTGGGTTTTCACTTACAAGTAATATTAGGAACAGGAGTGGTCCAAAGATACTACCCTGTAGATGTACACCTGATTGGATAAGATAGAAGTTGCATTGGCAGTTATTGTGATTTACTAAGAAATTTCTGTCACTTAGCTACGATTTTAAAAGGAGATGGCAGTTGCTGGATAGCGCGCGTTTTGAAAAGAAGACTTGCCTGCAGCAAATAATTCCCTTTCTTCTATACTTTTAGCTATTTATTTTATTATTATTATTATTAAGCCAAGTCACATTGAATTTGGTATTATTATAGAAACACTAAAGGAGCACGAAAACTATTGCTCATAAAATAATTATTTACATACCGCGAAATATTTTAATAGTATTAAAACTGAAAGTAAGAAGGCAACTAAGAATTTAAAAATTTGCCAAATTATAGAAATCTGTTAAAAATAACCGCATAGAGAAACTTAAAAGAATTTTTTCAAAACTTATGACAATACGAAAACCAATCTGCCACACTGTATATTTATCAGCCAACGTTGTTTCAATATTTTGTAATTGTCCTTCTGCTCCCACGTTTCAATTTCATCCAACTACATTTTAATTTAATATACTTTTCTTACAGACAAAACCAATATAACTTTGTTTTAGGTGCTCTAAATTTATAAAAGTATTTTTAATATAATATTCAAGCTATTTACGGAGCAAAGAAGAATATCCCTGGATTTTTACCATGATATAATACCATACAGGGATCTTTTAGAGTTAAAATCAAACTTGAGTAATAATATTCTAAACTAATATCTTTACGGACGACACTACTTCAAATTAACGATGTGCTTAGCACGCTCATTAAAATTATAGGAACGTAATATGTATTTCACGGTTAAAAATTCATTAATTCCGTTTTCAACAAATCAGAAATTCAAGCAAATACCGTTGTTGGAATTGTGTGCCTTACTTATTATTTTTAGTCTGATTAAAATATGCATTTATTTTGGATAATTTTTAATAAAAGGCCGTTGTACTGTTTTATATCAATCTTTTCACTTTCTTGTAATGTGTGTTTAATTATAATAACTAATGGGCTACTCCTTATGAGTTACTTTCTAAGTTTAAAAAAATAAATCCTCTCTTTATTTACTTCTCGTGTCCAGCAGTTTCCGAAATATTCTTTAAATAACAACACTTGAAATGTTTCTTTCTGCATATAAAAGTTGAACATTATATATTAAATATGTAACGGTCTGGATTATAGTGGTAGAGTCAAGTCTTTTTAAAATACTTGAGCCACGTGGAAGGGATGCAAAATTAATATACAAACAGAGGCAAATTAATATATTAAAATTTATAAGCACTCATATTCCACAACTTACTATACTCAATGTTTTAATATTTTGCCTAAACGTTAACCTTGCATTAAATTGTTTCAAGCTGAACAGTTTTAATGTGTACAAGGAAAATCTAATAATATCGAAATTTGATATTTTTAATAAGTACTTAAAACTGTGCTGCAGGGAGATTATATCTTCCAATGACTGTTTTCAAGGAAAACAATTTACCACGTTGATTTTTTGCAACCTACAGCGAAAAAAAAAAAACAATTTCCGATGTTCTTTTGCAGAACATTACATTATGAAAATATTTTCTTTTATTTTCCCAACTTTCTGAATTGTAAATTTTTATTATTGGGTTTTTCAATAAAAAATATTCCTCCTTTTAACGCAGCTTATATGAAATATTGAATTACACCGTGTTTTAATTAATTTTTTTAATGCGAAAGAGGATTCATTTCCATTAAAAATGAAATTTTAATAAAACACATCAATAATTTTTTACGCGTCGCACAAGGTGTTAATTGCAAAGCAACAACGTCCGGCAAAATCTATGATCAGTGACCAAATCCACACCCATCGAAAACAAAAAAAAAAAAAATTACAGTTAGTAGTCTCGAGGTATGTGCAACAGAGCTTGACGAAGAGACGTCCAAAAGTGCCGCAAGTCTGAGTGTGATATCGATTCCGCATTCTCATGATGTTAAGCACGCGTGCCGTAACTTCGAACTTCAATAACTTGTGTTGGTTCCCTGCAGCTTTTGGAGCTTTTAAAGCTCCGCACGTACCCAGAAAACTTATTTGGGAAGATTTTGACAGATGTCAGCGGAGTGGCAAGAAATATTATCGCACTCTCTTCGCGAGGCCACCAAACAGACAAATAAATGGGAAAGTGCGGGCCTAACAATCTAAACACAACAATTCTGCGTGAAAGGGGGAAAAATTTCCGAAAGTCAATAAAGATTTTAAATTTTATTGATCAAGTTTGGGTTCGATAGGGAACATCTGCACTCCGTCCACGATTTCATATTAAGGGCGGGAGGTGGATAAGAGGAATGCAAATCCGCTTCATAAGAATGAGGATGAAAGTTTTGTGAAAGGACCCCGATATTTATATTCAGGAAATATTTTTCAGAAATTGTATTTTAATGCATATCGGAGTATTTATGTTTTATTTGCTTACGCACGCACGTAATTTAAATTCCACATACTGCATTTTCAGAAGGAAAAATTAACACACCAAACCAGACCATTCCGATAAAAATTGCAAATTACAAGTCTAAAATTAGTAGCAGCAATGAATAATATCTCGCTAAGGGGCTACTAAATGCCTTAAAACCGGATAAAATAAAACTGTCGGTACAAAATCCTCTTAGGCAACTTTAATGCAAAGTGATGTATACGACAAGGTTATCAAGAAGAAAGAGTTGGACCATATCAACTAAGAAACAGAAATTAGCGTGGAGACACACCAGTGAATTTTGTAGAAAGCAGCCAAATAGATGTATGCAATGAATACCATTTTTCGTAAAAGACGATGGACATGGGCTAGTCCACAAACCCGAAATGGAATTGACTACATCATGTATTCTTTGAGGTTTTCGCGGTTTCTCGAACTGTCAATATTACAATTTACTTTCGGCTTACACCGCGTCGTCATTTGGGAACTACACCCAGCTTTATCAGGTAAGGTCCGACCTGTAGCTTGTCTGCCTTTACAAGCATTTGCTCTAGAAGTTTGAGCAATATTTGTTCGTAGGCCCTGTCTGTCTAAACAGGGCCATGTGCTTATATTAATCAAACCTTGGGGCGGACAAGGATTTGATCTTAATGTATTTTGTTTGCCAGGACAATAATACTTAATCGGCTTATGCCTATTAGATGTGTGTGAACCCATACAAACTAACGTTTCGCAAGACATTGCAGCTTGCATCTTCAGAGTGAATATAACACTAACACTATTATATATTTGTTCCCAAATGACGACGCGGTCTAAGCTGAAAGTAAATTGTAATATTGACAGTTGACTACAACATATCATCCCATACACTCATAATTAACAAATAAATAAATTCTCAACTAGCTATAATCACAGATTAGTACTAAGCCAGCTTTCAATAAATGTAAGCAGTGAAACAAAAAGCTGGTGAAGCATAGCGTTCGCAAAATATATATTACTTCGTTAAGAGAAAACGAAGAGCAATCAACATCAAACACAAATTAACCAAAATCTCCAAACCTGCATTCAAGGAAGGTCTATAACTATAAACGAAATATGGGAAACTCTAACAGAAGTAATAAAAACGGCAGGTATTAAGAGCAGAAGAGGAATCTAGAAGAAAAGTAGAAAAAGCCAGTGCAGAAACAAAGAAATTAATGAAGGAAGAAAAAAATCAATGTCAAAAGAAATGAAAAGAAATACGAAAACTTACAAGCGTTTAAATAAGTTAATACCTTAAAAGAGAAGGTCACAAAAGAGGTAAACGCGTATAGAGGAACAGTTATAAGAACAACTATAGAAACTATCGCTAATCTAAAGGTATTGCCAAGAAATCTATCCGTGGAAAAGAAATAAATAGGAAAACTAAGAGATCATGAAGGAAGATTAACGACAGACGTGGATAAGATAACAAAATGCGTCACTGATGACTAATCATGTAAACAGTTCTGTTGTTTATATTTGCAACTGCTGACTAATCGTGTAAACAGTTCTGTTGTTGATACGCGTAACTGCTGACTAATCATATAACCGGTTCTGTTGTTAATACGCTTAATTGCTAACTAATCATGTAAACGGTTCTGCTGTTGATACACGTAACTGCTGACTAATCATATAACCAGTTCTGTTGTAAATTCGCGTAACTGCTGACTAATTATGTATACAGTTCTGTTGTTTATATTCGTAACTGCTTACTAATCACGTAAACAGTTTTTTATTATACTTATCTGAAAACACCTTGTTTTCATCTGTTTTTACAAAGACGTAAAGGTGGCATTTTCAGAACAGCGCACGGAAAATTTTTCCCGATCTCCGTTTTTTTTTCCGTGCGCTAAATAAAAAAATACAATAAAATACAACAATAAAGCGCCCATTATCTTCCACATCGTCTAAACTCAAACGTATTAAATCATCTCTACGACATGCGCCAAAGATCCCAAACACTAAAATCACTTTTGCCAGTAGATATTGTTCATCTGAAGCTTCGCATAAAAATGTGGTTACTTGTTCTGCCGTTAGTACCCTGGACTTTTTTGGTATATAACCCACAGCCTGACGCTTCAAAAAAGCAATAGTTTTTGGATATTTTGTGTTGCCAGCATTTTCTTTTATAGCTAAACAACTCTTTAGCATTGAGAACTGACTCCATAACGTGGAAGATTTCATATTCTTGGCTTTTTCGACAAAATAAACTAGAAGAATATCATCACTTACAGTTTTAACTTTTTTGAGATCTCGCCATTCCATAAAAAGTTGATACTCGTGTTCATATCTCGACCAGGATTTTGCTGGTAACATATCAGCACTAGCTTGTGCCGCTAGCTCTAATATGTTCATAGGAATATCTGGATTTTCTTCCGAGTACATTTTTTAAAACTAACATGAATTAAACTGACAGAAAATAAAACAATGCCGATAATAAATATATCGTTGCTATGGAAATGTTAATCATGTTTGGTACTATTACGATGTATTATGATTACTTTGAAAATAAAATGTTCTAAATTTACTTTTTATCCTTTTTTGCGTTGTTTTCAGATAAGTATAATAAAAAGTATCGTTCATTACGCGTCCGGAAATGGATTTTTTCGTGCTTGCATGACTTCCCGTGTTCGGCTTCGCCTCACACGAGAATTTGTAACGCGCGCACGGAAAAATCCTTATTTCCAGACTCCTAATGAAATATATAGGTACTATTGTTGTTGATACGTGTAACTGGTGACTAATCATATAACCGGTTATGTTGTAAATTCGCGTAACTGCTGACTAATCATGTAGAAGGTTCTATTGTTAATAAGCGTAAATGCTGACTAGTTATGTATACAGTTTTGTTGTTTATATTCGTAACTGCTGACTAATCATGTAAACGGTTCTGTTTTTAATTTGCGTAATTGCTAACTAATCATGTAAACGGTTCTGTTGTTGATACGTGTAACTGCTGAATAATCATATAGGCGATTCTGTTGTTGATACGCGTAACTGCTGACTAATCATATAACCGGTTCTGTTGTTGATACGCGAATCTGATGGCTAATCATATAACCGGTTCTGTTGTTAATACGTGTAACTGCTGACTAATCATGTAACCGGAACTGTTGTTAATAAACGTATCTGCTGACTAATCGTATACCCGGTTCTGTTGTTAATGCGCGTAACTGCTGACTAATCATGTAAACGTTTAATATTTTGGAATAAAATCTTGACCCAGATAGAGCGACATCAGCTAACGGGATTTAGCGAATATTTCGTTTAAATAAGTTAATACCGTAAAAGAGAAGCTAACAAAAGATGTAAACGCGTATAGAAGAGGAATTATAAGAACAACTATTGAGAAATCTATCCGTGAAAAAGAAATAAATAGCAAAACTAAGAGATCACGAAGAAAGATTAACTACAGACGTGCATAAGATAATAAAATGGGCGAAAAATGTTTATCAACCACTGTATAAAACAAAACAAACGAAGAAAAGATAAATGATGAACAGACTACAAGATGACAACTAATAAATATGCACTCAGAAGAAATACCGGAGATAAAGGTAACAGCAACAGTAAGTGCTTTGAATGAAACAAAGAATCGACGGGCTCCGAGAGATAGGTTGATTAAAGAACAACAAAAAGGAGGACATTGAACATATGCATAAAAGAAGGTATAAAATACCGGACGGATGGAGAAATGCTAGGATGATTTTAATACATAAACATATCCAACACAATTATCCAATCACAGACAGATCAGCCTGATATCGCAAATATGTATAAGATCTTATCGAAGATAATTACTAAGAGGTTTACAAACAAGTTGGATTTCTATAAGCTAACCAGACAGGCATGTTTTCGAAAAAATTACGGAACCTTAGACCATCTGCAGACAATGCAATTGATTCAAATTTTTTATTTCTATAAAATTTAAACATGGACTCGGAGTCGGGATCAGTACATTCCCGACTCCAGTGACCAGAAATTCCGACTTCCACTCCACACGTCCGAGTCCACAATCCAGCTTTGAACACTAGGCAACAATGGACGCTCTCTGTAATGCGAAGATGTACAAGATACTCAAGTCTTCTAATGCAGGATATGTACAAGAACGCTACCTTAATAGTAAAGTAAAAAATCAGAAAGAAAAATTTCTAAAAGCAATTCAACAGGAAGATTTCAGATAATCTGGAAGAATTACAGGAAACTGTAAATGAATTAGACGAAAAATCGAGAAAGATAGATAGGGGCATAAATAAAAATAAGACAAAGTATATGCCCGAACCTACTCGAAGAAAATCCAAAACTACTAAAAATAGAAAATGAGCGTATGGAGGCAGTAGAACAACATGTCTATCTAGGATGACGAATATCCAAAGGTAAGTTGAATCAAACGGCAGAAGTTAAGTAGGAATTAAATTGGGATAGGAAGCTTTTAGCAAGTTGAGCTGCGTGTTTAAAGGAAACTTTAAAAACAATCAGAAAGCGCAAGTATTTAATCGATATGTTATACCGGTGTTGTCATACGACGGAGAAACCTGGCTGTTAACAAAAGCGGTTATAAACCGGATGAGAACAGCTCAAAGGGTAAAGGAAAGGATAATGCTGGGAATATCTGTAAGCTATCGAAAGAGAAATACATGATTTAGGAAAAGGACAGGAGTAGAAGATGTCGTTAGGAGAATAGCAAAACAACAATGGAGGACACTGGGGATGAAGTGAAATGTGTGAAGAGTAACCGACACAAATATTATGTAATGGCGACCATTGTACGGAAAAAATAAAAGAGGTAGACCAAATCTATGATGGATCGACGATACCAAAATGGATCCAGGTAGCTCACAGAACAGGCAAGGTTGGAAAGTGCTAGTGGACGCCTATGCCCAAGGATGGACGACAGAGGCCACGATTAACATAGAAAAAAAGATCAGCGAATTAAATTATGCTAGAAAAAATCTAAAATAATTTTTAAATAATTGGCACAAATGAACCTGCGTCTTTGGACCATATTTACAGAAACTTTTTCATCTTATTACATACTAAAATTAAATATTTTAGATAACCTAATATTTCTTTAAGAAAACGACAGCATCAATTACGCTTATTTTGTGTAACATGAAGAAAGATATATCATGGATTGTCAGAGAAAACGATTGCACTAGTTTTTGAATTCCCAGGATCGTAGAGTCCCTTTAATAATGTAAGCTTCATAATTCCAAATAAATACGAATAATTTGGATATTCAGGATAATTCCATAATGAAAATGCAATTGCTTAATCCACTATTTTAAAAACCTATTGGGAATTTCTGCAACAGTATGTGAGAATGCTCGTCCACAATATTAATACGCTTTCGAGGGAAATACGGAAAAGCTTTCACAACAAACATTATGAGATCATTCAAAGTCAATTAATTATGAAAGGCCCTAAAAGCATTTTTATACCCGGAACTTGCAACTCGTTGCAGACCATAGCGGAAAACAACAGTTAATTAGATAGTACGTGTGTTTAGGTTTTTCACCCTTACAGTATTGAGTTAAGGAGTTTGAAGTACCTTAAATAATTAATACTTCTAAACCACACCCTATTGCTATAAATGGTAATTCTATTATGCTTAATTTTAATCGGTCCAATAACCGGAAAACTTGTCTTCGTGCAAATTCAGTTGAATGTTAGAACGTTAAACTGTAATTACAAAAATTGGTAAATAATTTAAGCTTGATTTTCTCGCACTTAACCTAACATTAGCAGTTGTATTTATACAAAAGTAGAGACAAACTTCCAACGAATTAATTCATCAAAATCACTCTTGAAGCAGTAATAAACATTCAGCCAACTGTGGCAGTGAGCAAGGGTTATGTGAAACGTTAATGGTAAACAAGGATGGGACATATCTTTATCGACGTTCAAAATTTAAGCTATTTATTACAATACTAAGGATTGAAATATTTTTATCGTGGGAGCTAGTAAGCAACCCTCCAGAATGTATGCAGCATTCTAATCTACCGTTCAGTGAAGATAAATTAATATTTTATAGTCAGATATACAGGGAAGTCCAAAATAAAATATCTATAATCCATAATGAACGGAAGAGTATTTGATATCGGGAAATGTGAACAATACAACGTTATACAGAGGCTTGTTGTAAATCGAGTGAATTCGGTCTTCATAATTAAAGACGATAGATCTTGGTTTAAATAGTCAGGAAGGTTATGCGCATAAGACCAGAAGAGTTAGCATCGTTCACTCCGGTCAGTATTTGGGTACGTAGGTGAGCGTCCCAAGACTGTGTCAACAAGGCGCCTCGTGATAGCGGCGGGCATTTCCTGGTCCGCTCCTGATCCTAACGGCATAACACCCGTTAGAGAGGTTGGAAGTCCGCTTCAGTATAGATGGTACAATTAAAAACGAATTAATGCGAGACAAGGTTTGGCTGTGGGAGCAAGTGGTTGGAAAGTCAACGGGCCCCACTATCTCTTGGTGTATAGCGAAAAAGACAAAACCAGGAACGAAAGGAACCCGACGGCAAAAGGTAACAATAAGTGGACGCGACTGCCTCCCTGGACTTTCCCATACTGGAAACTGTTCATATCATCTTTATTCAACAGTAGAGTTATTTTCCTCAAAACGGTTGTTCAAGCGCTATCCTAAAACCTTGCCTTGTAACGAATAGACTTACAAGGCTTG